>VZQC01013712.1:1908222-1995033 GCA_009823505.1 Rhizomys pruinosus
ATGTAGTAGAGACAGGATTGGAATGAAAAAAGTCCCCATGTGAGTTCGCCACGCGCCTGCTTCTCAGAGGACAGGCTAACCAGACTTCGCCCGAAAAGCAAACTCACAGATTTCCTCCCATAAGGCTGGAAACAAAATTCGGTGACTTAAGACATTACACTCCCATAATAATTTAAAAAAACCCTTTCTTTTTCTGACTTAAAAAGTAAAAATTCACGTCCAGCATTGACATTGGGGGCAACATTAAAAGGATTCTGAGGAAAATAAAAGTCACATGGTTTCACTCACCTGAGAGCAGCCGGCCTCACTACCAGAGTCACCTGGAGCATCAGAACAAAGTGGCTGCTCACTCAGCCCTGGAACTATCTCCCAAGGGAAAGACCTGGGCAGGCAGTGCAGAGTGCAGCCACAGCTCACAGGCCTGCGAACGGCGAGGGGCCTACCAGGCAGGGTCACATGTTCCCCATGCGGCTGCTGCAGCTAAAGGCCCTGTGCCGAGAGCTATTTATAACCTTTATTCAATGTCCATTTAGTTTCAAAGCATCTAAAATGGAATTTAAGGAGTATTTCTAAGAGTGTGATAAATTTGACTATTTAATATTAAAATTTGCATTCAATTAAATCTTTTTTATTTTAATTAAAAAAAAATTTTATGTGTATGAGTATACGTAGGCATGTAGGTTTGTGCACCTGTGTCATGCAATGCCGTAGAGGTAAGAAGAGGGCGTCAGATTCCCCTGGAACTGGAGTTAAAGACAGTTCTTAGCCGCCATGTGGGTGCTGGGAATCGAACCCGGGTCCTCTGCAAGAGCAGTCGGTGCTCTTAACTGCTGAGTCATCTCTCCAGCCCCTCAATTAAATCTTAAAAGAACAAGCAAGGGGTGGTGGGGCACAGCTTTAGTTCCAGCCTTGGGGAGGTAAAGGCAGGAAGATCTCTGTGAGATTGAGACCAGCCTGGTCTACATAGTAAGCTCCCTGACAGCTGAGGCTAATGTCTCAAAAAATGACCCCCCCTAAAAAAAGAATGAAATATATATTATATATATTATATATAATATATATATTGTAGCAATACAGGTTGGAGAGAACAACAACAAAAGAACTGAAAAAAACTCTGGAAAGACTCAGAAAAAGATGCAGGACATGTGTGGCAGAGCGCAGGGACTCAGGTGGGGTGGGGGGCATGGAAAGGGAAGTGACTCTAGATTTGATTGAGAAATGATGTATGACTTGTGGAAAAAGTTTAATAACAATTAAAAGAAGAAAATCATGCAAGAATTCTAAGCAGACAAGTTACCGGAGCATTGATAAACTTGACCTTAGTGGTTGATGGGGTTATCTAGACTCACAGGGATCAAGAATCACCACCAAGTTCTCTTCAATAGGTATGTGGTATTAAGTTATTTAGAACTGGGTGTGGTGGTGTACGCCATTAATCCTAGCCCTCAGGAAGCAGAGGCAGGTGGATCTCTGTGAGTTCAAGGCGAGCCTGGTCTACAGAGTGAGCTCCAGGTCAGCTGGGACTTAAAGGGAGACCCTGTCTCAAAAATACAAAAAAAAAAAAAAATGTTATTTAGCCAGGTGTGGTGGCACACGCCTTTAATCCTAGCACTTGGGAGGCAGAGCCAGGTGGATCTCTGTGAGTTCAAGGCCAGCCTCGTCTACAGAGCAAGCTCTAGGCCATCTGGGACTAAAGGGAGACCCTGTCTCCAAAAAAAAATGAGCTATTTTACCCCAATCATCTTCAATACATAAGTTAGATAATCGTTGATCTATGTCTTTACCTTTTGACCACAAATCTTAGCAGTGATTCCAGTTACCTGGGTTTAATAAAAATTCTCAAAAATAAGATCCTTCAACTATCTGTAATCTGCCAATAAACCAAAACTGCTAACCAAGAATGAGATGAAAACCCAATTTGGGAGTTCTGATCTATGGATTGAACGTATGTGTCCCATCAAAATTTACATGTTGAAAAGTAAATGCCAAGGTGATAATATTCATTTAATATTCTCAGGAAGCTAAGGCAGGGGAAGTGAAAGTTGAAGAGCCTGGGACACATACCAAGACCCCATCTAAATTAGGAAAATGTGGGGGCTTTTTGTTATTTCCCTGGTGAGAGATTTACTACTCATCCCGTCTGCCATGTCAGGAATGTGACCTCTATGAGGTTCAGGTGAAGCCCTCTAACATACAATCTGCTACTGACTAGATCTTGGAATTTTCATCCTTCTCAAACTGAGACTAAAATTTCTACATGTTATAAATTATCCAGTCTAAGAGACTTTGTTATAGGAACATGAATAGACTAAGATTAGAGACCAAAACTTGCACACAACTAATTATCCTCATACAAGAAATCTACTCTAAGTTGGGCTTATAAAAATTCAAAATCTGGAGCTGGAGAGATGGCTCAGTGGTTAAGAGCATCGGCTGCTCTTGCAGAGGACCTGGGTTCGATTCCCAGCACCCACATGGTGACTAAGAACCATCTTTAACTCCAGTTCCAGGGGAATCTGACGCCCTCTTCTGACCTCCACGGCATTGCACGACACAGGTGCACCAACCTATATGCAGAGAGTACACTCATACACATAAAAATAATTAATTAATTAATTAAAAATATTTTACAAATTCAAAATCTGTAAAGTACAACAATGCATTTGAAAACTGCATGTCTATGTATACTCTGGAACCAGCTATTTCATATTTACAGTTTTGTTTACTGGTTTCAAAATTCTCACTGAACATTTTTTGGAGGCTTATATGTTGCCCTGTTTTACAAGGCCAGTCTGCCATGTACAAAAGTCTTGGTTCCAGCTCCAGCACTTCACCTTCTAGACTATTTTCATTTGTCTCTTTTCCAGAGTGAAACAGTTGAGCTTGTTCAAGTTTTTCCTGTGTTTTCTTACAAACTAAATATTAACATAGCTATTAAAGCATCAGAAATGATCTACATATAAGAAGACTTTAATGCAATTTGAGCTGCTGAGTTTTTGTCTACCTGAAACCAATTAGAGTCGTGTTGGAAGAAGGAACCTCAATTATGGAATCCCTTCCATCAAAATGGACTGTAGGCAAGTATATGGGACATTTTCTTGATTGCTCATTGATGTAGCAGGGCCCAACCCACTGTGAGCAATTCCTTGCTAGAGAAAGTGGGCCTGGGCTGCATAAGAAACCTGGGAGAAGCAAGCCAGTAAGCAGTGTTCCTTAATGGTCTCTGCTTCAGTTCCTACCAAGTTCCTAGCTTGAGGTCCTGCCTGACTTCCCTGAAAGATATGAAGAAGCCCCTTCCTTTCCGACTTGCTTTTGTTCAGTGTTTTATCACGGCAACAGGAACCAAACAAGAACACAAATATTTTTCATGATTCAGTGTTTTTTCAAAGGGAATAATAGAAATTGTATTCAAACCTGGGTGACCTTGGCCCTGGGAACAGGACTCAGATTGCCCCAAATGCCATTCAGGAGGTTTTTGTAGTTATGGAATAAAAAAGTAAAAAATATCGAGGCACTTTTCAAATACATACCAAAGACATCAGGAAGAGGGGTTAAAGCAACAGGGGCATTTCTGCTACAGGCTTTGGTGCTATCTCTTGATATTAGTCTTTTAATTGGTGGTCTCTTGGAGACTGTACATTCCAAAGAATTTGTCTCATAGTCACTAGAATGTTAGATCAGACACAGAGGTGATTAATGCCTGGCTATCATCCATGGGGCTAAAGATAGCACAAGATAATGTGGCTCTTGACTTCCAATATTCCAGCTCTGCATAAGTTTTGCACAAATTCTTAAAGAATACTGTGGTGTGCTTTCACAATCTTCATTCTGATAAAGACTTTTTTTTTGCTGTTTTTGAGACAGAGTCTTCCTGTAGCCCCAGCTATCCTGGAACTTGCTCTGTAGACCAGGCTGGCCTTGAACTCAGAGAGATCCACTTGCCTCTACCTCCCGAGTGCTGGGATTAAAGGTGTGTGCCACCACGCCCAGCTAGATAAGGACTTCTCAATAGACTCACATAAATTTCGGAAGGTGATAGCTCTATTTCCCATGAACCAGCTATTTCACTTTGTATAAGCCATATAACTCCTCTAAGTGAATAATTTTCCTTGTCCAACATATCTGAGAGTACAAAACATGTCGATTACTTCCAATCTTAAGTATGTATTATCCTTCAAAATTGGCACATACTGGGGCTGGAGAGATTGCTCAACAGTTAAGAGCACTGGCTGTTCTTGCAGAACACTGGAATTTTAATCCCAGTACCCACATAGCAGCTAACAACCATCTATAACTCTAGTTCCAATGTGATCTGAAGTCTTCTTCTGACCTCCATGAGCACTGCACTATATGAGTATACTTACATACATGCAGGCAATACATTCATACACATAAAATTAAATAATAAATAACATTTTTTTTTAAAATGTCACACCCCATATCCATGCACACTCAAACAAAGTGTTGATGATCTTCATTCACATAACCTATTCAGGTCATAATGCAGTTACCTACACATAAAGTATATATTGATTGGGGAAATACTTAAAAATATAGTCTTTTGTTAGAATAATAGTATCTGTCACAAGGCAGTTAATTTTTCCAATATTGAATGTATTATTAAAAGTTATTAGTGTCTTCCTGTTTATAACTACAGTGGTTATTATTTCTTTATCTGAAATCTACTCACACACATCTAGCATTTTAATTCCTTTCCTTGTTTCTATTAGCATGCATGTGAAATCTGAAGAAAAGAATCACTGAACTCCAATTTTCAGAGAGGAAAGCAGGAGGCAATGATGACACATTAGCTTATGCTCATAGCTTTTTCCATGTTGTAGGGGATTTCCAACGCTCTACATTTCTGAACAATATATCAAAGATTATGGAAGGAGGACTGTGTTCATTATTATATATGATAATTTTCTTTTGCCAGAACTTTGAATTAATTACTAATCAGCTTGGGAAAAATACTGAAACCCTGGTTGTATTTGTTGTTAAAGCAATGGCAGCTATAAATCATGAAAAAGAACACAGCTAACACCTAATATTGTGATATAACCTTACCTCCTCAACATCTGCAAAGACCACTAATAAGAATGATAACCTGCTTCTACAACTAAAGTTTCTGTGCAATTTCATTGGTATATTAATTTCTTTTGATTCACTTACTATACTCATCTCTAAGTGCTAAAAAATGCAATTTAACCCTTTTAGCAAATGGACATGTTATTTAACTCTTAGCAAGAATTAGTAAAAAGTTGACACATGCCTTTGGGGAAACACCATGGACGAACATTTAAGAAGCATGCAGAAATGAGGTGATTAAATACCATTTAAAAACATTAAGCTTTATCTAAACTACAAGTTTTAGTGCTTCATCACTCACTTCATACCTTCTGTCTGCCAGGCACCATGTTAAGCTCAGGGACTAGATACCATGGCATCAAAACAGGCAGAAACCTCTTTTCTAACAGAATTTATAACATTCAGCCATTGTAACTTCACCATAAAAAGAATTATGAACTTAAGCAGTATCTCCTCTTCTAAATGCCTGGAAGTTAACAAGAAGCAGCTAGAAGAAAAACTATCATACACAAACAAAACATTATTAGAACTAAGGATGTTCTCACCATACTTTAAATAAGGGACCCATTATATAATCTGTGGGGTACATTGTAATAATTCTTTCTGTGTAAAATATAGAAAGAAATGAATGTAGGCAGGCATACAATACCATCAATGGTTTCATGATTTAGGAATCAGTTTAATGAGAAATCAAGAAAAGTTCTAAAAAAACACTATTTTTAAAGGAACATGCTGAGAGACACCAGAAATGGGAGAACGGACTGTTGGCGACATAAAGGGTTCGTAGTACAGAGAGGAATAATGACTGGTTAAGCACTTTAGCTGAGGGCTAGCACTGTTAAGCCAATTTCCAAATGATGGGAAGTCAAGTTTCTGCCTTTAAATATCTTTGAAATCTTTCTGACAGTGCTATATTTATATATGTGATTAATTGTGAAATTGATAGGAATTTGCTGCTTACAAAGGAACAATAAAAGATCACCACACTGAAGCAAGTTGGATCTAAGGCTACTTAACTTTAAATCATGTTGGGAGAGGCCCAGGAACAGATACTTTGATTAGGGTCCTGAAGGGTCTTTGTTTAAAAACATGTAAGCTTTGAAAGAAGATTGCAGAGGAAGATAAAATGAGAACTTTGATAAATGTAGTTCTATCTCAAGGTCACTCAGGGGAAGAAAAATACTAGCTCATTTACATACCAGCATGTATAGTTTTGAATATTTAAACATGTATTTAAATAATCCTCTTTTGCTTTACCACTGCAGTCTGTGTCCACAAAGAATTCCCATCTGATATGCACTTTGTTCCACAAGTCTGGCAGAATTCATAGTTTTATTCACCAGCTAAATCTCACATCATCAGTCTACCCAATATTCTTATGCATCACTGATCATATAGAAAGAGGATGTGTTTGAGCCATTCTTTTATTTTCATAGTGAGAAAAAAATGTGCACCTGCTTCTGATTTGTTGCTTGAATTTGTATGATGACTGATAAGATGGAATATATCTGAGCTAACCAGTTCAAACGAGAACTGAATCTACAACTATGGTGCACTCCTAAAATGGAACTCTTACTAACTTACTTGAATGTTGCCTCAATATGAAAATATGTCTTTAAATATAATCATAAGAATAAAGTTCCTGATATGTTTCTTACTACACATTCCACCATCTTCAATCCTTTTCCTCCTCTGTCTCTTGTTTCTAAGCACCTTTATTTTTATTTATTTTTTATTTATTTATTTTTGTATGTGTATGAATGTATTGTTTGCATGCAGGTCTGTGCACCCGTGTCGTGCAATGCCGCGGAGGTCAGAAGAGGGTCTCAGATTCCCCTGGAACTAGAGTTCTCCTGGAATTGGAGTTACAGATGGTTCTTAGCCGCCATGTGGGTGCTGGGGATCGAACCCGGGTCCTCTGCAAGAGCGTCGGTGCTCTTAACCGCCTCTGGCTATCTACTCCAGCCCATTTTTTTTTTTTTTGCCAACTTCTTTGGCCTGCTGTCTCAGCCCATTCTTTTTTTTAATTTATTTATTGATGCTTTGTATATTATTCATCTATCATTTTCCAATTCAGTTCATGTATAAATCCCCTTGCCCTTCCCCCCCATCCCACCCCTATACCCCATCGCAGATCGTGCATTCTGCCGTAGTTTTCTGCATCTTTCTCAGTTTTTGTTTTTGTTTGTTTTGTCAGTTTTATTATACCAATTCGGGATCAATGTGAGTACAGGCATCTTCTCATGTAAAAACCAATTTGCAAGCAGTTAGCGGTTTGATCTGGAACCGACACAGTCGGAACCCACACAGCTCATGGGTCCCGACCATCCTCAAAGGGGGTTGTAAAGCTAGTCGTCTGTAAAAATCAAAGGTACCAGGATCCTGATCAACGGTTCAAGCTAAGGACTCCTCCGTCACGCACCAGCTACACTTCATCTTGCCTGGAATACTGTAGCAGCAGTGGCATGCGCTATATGCCTGTATACCTCCACATCTAATTGGCTATTGGCTCCTCTTGGAGGAATAACACCAGGTTGAGCTGTCGCACTGATCATCAACCTTACATCCTCTTAATGGTTAGGGATGTTATAAACCACACGAAGAACCCTTGCCATATTCTTTTTGTAATGAAGAAATTGTAGATCAATGAATTGCATACCATCACAATCTGGTCCATAATACCAAAGTAACCTACATAAACCATTAGTATGGTTTAAATACCCATATACTAATTTGTCGTGTGCCACTTCATTAGTATGGATCTGAAAGGCTATATATTATACGTTGTTTAATATCACTAAATATCTAATTGCATGTGCTTCATAGTAGGATGCAAAAGGTTTAAGCCTGGACAAGCGGCAGCCCATGAAAGAAAACAGCCAGAACTGACTAGAGACCAAGACATCAGCTCCAGAGAAAGTAGAGTGTTTTGCTTCTCATCCACCTGTGCCCCTTTTCTAAGCCTAGGGAACAATCTGCGGAAGAGGGGGTGTGGTAGAATGTAAGGGCTTCGATTGGGGTTAATGGTGAAACTACAACAATATAGACTGGACACTCATTTGATCTCCAGCCCCATTTTTAAGCACCTTTAAAGAACCATTGCTAGCCAGGCATGGTGGCGCATGCCTTTAATCCTAGCACTCGGAGGCAGAGGCAGGTGGATCTTTGTGAGTTCAAGGCCAGCCTGGTCTACAGAGTGAGTTCCAGGACAGCTGGGGCTACAGGGAGACCCTGTCTTGAAAAGACAAAAACAAAACAAAACAAACAAAACAAACAAACAAAAAACATTGCTTTTCTCCAATGTGACATGGATACCCAAGATGTTTTTTTCAGAAATTAGTTCTATATCCCTCCCACCACATTATAATAAAGTACTATATGAATTTGACAAAAATGAAAGGCAATTTCTCAAAGTGAATGTCTATCACAAACACTATGCCATAGAAATGAGCATAGAAGCTCCATTTCATTTTGACTCATCAGGATGCTCTTAAGTTAACATTTTCAATTTCAGAAAAGCCTCATAAATATTTATCTTTGAAGCTATATCCAAATGCAATGCTAATTAATGAGTCCTGTGCCCTGTACAGAACAGATAACAGGTTTGTTTACTGTCTGACTTCACCATAACTGCAATGGCAGTTTTATGAGAACACAGACACCGTTTTGTTCACTACCATAATACCTGAATCTGAAATAATGCCAGGAGCCTACTAGATAGTCAGTAAATGTTTCCAAGTATGTAAATGAATGATTAGGCTTTCTTCACATTGTAGACACATCTAAGAACTTTTGTTAAGAATTTTTCATCATAGAAGTACTACAGCTAAAAAAAAATCTCCTTATAATTTCATTCATAAATAATATCCCACATTACTAAGTGACATTTTTCATGCTGGCCAATTAGGATCTCTGATTTCACTCAGAAACCAGTAAGCCAAGGTCATGCTTCCCCTAAGAGCAATGTACATTTGACTAATTATCACCACTCATGATTCTCTATTTTTTTTTCTATTAGTCTGGGCCATTTTTTGGATACTCTTTGTCTCTAGTTGGGGCTCCGGTTTATTTTAGAAACTGGTGTATATATTTTAAACTCATTTCTCAAGCACTCTCTGTTTACAATTACAGTTTGTTTCCCTCCTCCTTTTTCCTACAAAGCTAAAAGACATTTAAAAATCTCCAACAACTTGCACTAGAGTAAACCTTCTTGTTAGAAGTACTGTTTTTCAAAACAAAAGAAAAACCTATTCTAAGGTCATCTTTGTTTCATGGGTTAACAATTTCCCCTTGTGCGGTTCTAGTAAAAGAAATATGTATGTACTTTTGAACTAGAAACACTCCAGGGATCAGAAATTAAATAGACTGTCACAAGGTAACCTGGATACAAACAGATGGACAAATGCTGGATCTTCAGCTGCACCATTCAGTGGGGTTTCCCTTCGCCAATTTGAATGTCTCTGAGGATGAGAGCCTTTACACCTGACACATCTGTGCTCCAGATCCCCTGCCTTTAAAATGACTTTTCTGAGTGTTATTGGAAACAACAACATTAAGATAATGGCTGGAATGACAGTGAGGCATGCACAGGGGAAGCAAAATAAATGAAATCAATTAGTATTATAAATATTGGTTCCCTTTCCAATGACTTTACTGTCAATTGCATATACACAACAGCCTGAGGTTCCAAGTATTAAACAAATTGCTTTGATTAAATACCAAAAATTAAAAGAAAAATAGAGGGGCACTTCTAGTTCGCTATCCCTAACCATTTTCTCTTTTCAGCATCACATGAATTCACGGAACAAAATAAAACCAAAATGCCTCAATACAATCTATTGTTTGTGAAAATGAAAAATATCTGATAATAAAACAGTGGTTTAAATAAACCCATGTAATAGAAAACTGCATTCTCTAATTTACTTGATTTAATGGAAAAATCACTCACAGCCCAGTGTACATGAAGACAAAATGTGCAGAACCAGCAGCTCTGCTCAAATAGGCACTAGCAGAATGTATCATTTTGAGGTCAGCTGTCATTCTATTTGAATGGGTCCCTTAACAGATCACAGAGCAGATGGAAAAGGCCAGTACGACATGACTCTCTGACTTAATTATAGCATTACCAAGACAGCATATGGACTTTGTATGTACTAGAGAATTTTATTCAGTGAATATATTTGCACATAAATTCCATGATGCACTTCATTTGGTTTTACGCTACCTTCAATATTTATATTTCACTTTAATTGAATCATTTTTATATATGGATTAATAGGTCAGGCTGTTCTATCAATTACAGATGACTCTTGTTGAAGCCCATTTTTTAAAGTGGAGAATTTGAATTTATGTCTTATTCAAGATTCCTAAATTGAGAACAATATTACAGTTCTACCCACCGTTACCATTTCTAAAATTAGAAGGAAAGGTCTTAATGCTCACGAACTGCCACCTTCAGAAGTCCAGAAAAGAGTAGCCATCATGTATTTAAAATAAAACAAAAACTGGTCTGCCATCTAATAAAAATGCACAGCAGGGCTGCAAAACCCCAATGAGAACTCAATCAGTTTTGTGGGAAACACATCACCTTAAAAACCATCCCAAAGTCAAATCTGTGGGAGCAACTGATCTAATTCATTGAGGAAGGACTTTGAGCACTCCAGGATTTTACTGCAAATCTGTCATATGCAACTCTGCATGGACACGGTATGCATCACTGAAAAATAATTTAAAACTTCTACAGACATTGGGGAGTATAGTCTAAGTGCTAAATTTAGGTGACAGCACAGATAAAACAGGAAGTGAAATACTGCCTAAAGAAACCAGTCCTTGACTTGGTCAAAGCCAGAATTTAGGTCCACAGTCCACAATATATCAGCAGCTGTAATTTAACTGGATTCCCAGAAGAGCAATAAAATGGTGTCTCGGGAAGAGGGCAGTAATATCACACACACACCAACTTTGGTTTCCACTCCAAAATGCTGGAACTTGCTCTTGATCTTTGCCAAAAGGCAGATTTAATTTGAACTCAAATAAATATTAAGGAAGAGAGATAAATGGATTATGCTCTTATGACAAATATTTAAAGGCTATTTCATTTATTTGAAAAAGCTAGAATAATTCAAATGAGAGATTAACTAGTTTTCCACCTACATAGAGGCGTATTTCAGGAGGTCTAACTTGCTTTCTTCCTATGTGAGAGAATTGGATAGCTGGAATATATTTGTCCAGGACATATTTGTAGGGGCTTTTCCAGTTTAAGTGAACTTCCCTATTCCTTCCTGTGAACAGTACCTAAATCAACAGTACAGCCTCATACTCAGGAACAGAGCCTCAGTGTCACACTGTCCAGGTTTGAGCCTTAACGAACCACTTAAGAGGTATGTGACCATGGAGAACTCTTAGAATCTTTGCACTTAAAATTTCCTCTCAGTAAAAGCTGAAATAACTGCCCACTATCTACCTTCATGCAGATGTTCTCAAGATTAAATAAGTTCATGTAATGTACTTGAAGAGTTCCATAAACGTAGCTGCTTTAATTACCATAATCATTCTTAATTGTCACAGTTAGTCTTTATCATTATCATTACAATAATGGTCTTTTCTAATTCATTGGTCAATTTGTGTGCCATACCCACTAACTATTTTAGCTTAAGCTTTACTGCTCACGGCTGTACATTCTTTGTGCACACCTTTTTCCCCAACACTGCCTGGGTGGACACACTTGCTGGGAATGAATCAATCCTTGCCTGTCAGAAGCCAATTCAAATTCCTTCAGAATGTAACTAATGATAAACGAAAATTATTTAAGGTGAGAATAAAGGTGAAAGCACCCTAGAGCTGCAGCCGAGCTAAAGGTATGGGAAAATAAAAATTAAAAACTAGACAGGAAGCCAATTTGCACAATGCAGGGTCATGCAGGTGCATCGAAAGAAGCAGACATAGCAAATTGTGTGGTTCCAGAAATGAAGAGGTTGGGCGATGAGCTCACTGACAATTTCCAGTTCCTCATGGGATAGGGTACCATTTGACTCCTTTTACCCTCAAAACAAATTTTCCTTTACTCAGCTGAACTTTGAGGATTTATATCCCTTGCAATCAGACTCTTAAGACACATAATGATATGCTTCAATCTGTATTCAAATTCTTCCTCTTTGCTTCCTCATTCCTTTCAAACCTGCCCTAAGTTCTTTGCAACATGAGTATATGTGATCAAGATGACTTTTTGAACTATGTAAGACAGGACAGAATTCCATTATGCCAGAACTTGTTGCTTAAAACATGGCTAGATCACAGGTCAAAGTGTGTCCTAGAAACAAAACAAGTGTGCTGGGTTTCATATCTCTGTAAGATTGCAATTCATATGTCCTATCTCTAAGAAACCTGCTTGATCAACCAATATATCAGCTCACTTACAAAAGCATAATCCTTAACATGTAATTTTAGATAGCAAAGAAAAAAAACCCACACACTTATTTTAGTTTCTGCATCTCTTTTGTTGGTTGTTGCTACAAAAAAAAAAAAAAAAAAAAAAAAAAAAAAAAAGCTAGGATACTATCTATGGTAGATGAGCATTCTACCACCAAGCAACATCCTAATCTTTGTTTAAAATATCGAGACAGAGTTTTAGTTGTCCAGGCTGGCCTTGAATGTGCAATTCTTCTGCCTCAGCCTCTTGAGTAGCTGGAATTACAGGCACGTACCTCCACACTCAGCTATGCATTGCCTTTTTGTGTTTTACTGGGATCTTGTACCATATGTTTTTGAGCTATTTCACATGATGGACATTTGCAAACACACACACATGTCTCTGCTTGCAGAAGAATCTATCTGTACATGACATTCTCCAAACAGAAATAGTCAGCTATCCTTTAAACGCCAAATCTAGAAAAATGAAAAGCAATACATATTTTACAAGAATGAACAAAACGGTGCATGAGTCCATGGAAGTTTAGGCTTTTGTAACATCTTTTCTTATTTTTTTCCTTTTCTTTATGTGGCTAACTTAGTATTCTGAAGCATACAGAGCTGAGGTAGCTAAAAAAACTAGCAGTGGTCTTCTTAGACAAGTCTAATACCAAACGCCCTCAATTTATGAGCACAATTGTGAATGTAGTAGGTTCACAAGATTACTCATTCTTAAGTTACTAGCTGCCTCCAAAATAATAACAAAGAAGAGTGGGTGCCTGCTGTTCTTGCCTCTCATCAAGCTCAGGGCCAGAGGTTCTTTCGACTAGTGCCTTGTTTTAGCTATTGGGGCTAATGATCCTGACAGATTAACTTCTCGTTTCATAGCGTTTACTTTGGATTAGCAAAAATCCCATTAAAACTGACTGTTAATTCTTCCTCAAATATTTGCTTGACTCAGTCACCATACATATGCAGATGATTTCAAACTCTATCACAGTGTGAGAACTTAGTCACTTTAAAGCATGATTTTTGAATTTCCACCTGAATATTTGCTGAGATTTTTTTTTGTTGTTGTTGTTGTTGTTTTTGAGATTTTTAAGCAAAATAATGGCATTGAGTCTGTTAACAAAGAATTAAGTGAGACAATTCCAAATTGCAGTTTAGTTCTGTCTTTATTCTGCACAGTTCTCAAGATAGGAAGTGGCTATACTTCATGTATCAAAATGATGCTAATGATCCTAAGCTGTAAAGCTTAAAGCCCTAAACTTTAGCTTCTTTTCCAGCTGTGTGGCGGAGTGAACCTGTCCCTCTTAGGACCTATATAAGCTGGTTAGGATAAAATGAGATCCTTTGAAGGCCTGGACTAACTCAATCATGTATTCAATTACCAACTATGCCAATTTAGGGAAGACCATGAGTTTATTTTAGGGGATAAACCCAATGGATTTTTTTCTATTCTATTACAATCATGGTGTCAAAAATGACAATTTTATAAAATCTCCTATAAAAATCCTAAACAAAATGTGATATGCTCTCTACTACATAAGTCCCCCTACCTCAACTTTAGTTAGATCCATTGCTTTCTTACAAACAACTGAGCAATTTCATATTAATAATATGTAATTAATTTTTTTCAAAGCCAATTTTTAATTGAAGCTTTATAAATTTCATACAAAATTTCCAAATCAAATCTAGATCCATGCCTCCTGCTTGTCCCCCATTCCACCAGAGCTCATGCATTCTGCCAAACACGTTTTTCATCTTTTTCTCAGTCTCTCTCAAAATTCTTGATGCAGAAGTTTACTGTTTCGAGAAGTTCACCATTAAAAAAAAAGTTCACCATTTCTGTCAGTTCTTTGACTCAGTCTTTTTGTTGTTGTTGTTGTTGCTGCTGCTGCTGTTGCTGTTGTTATTCCTTCCAATATGCATCACTCCAAAATATGCATATATGCATGCCACATATATCATAGGTTTTGGCATCTTCAGCTTATAATTTTTTTCTTTATTAGGCTGAAAGATGTCATGTTTGAAGGCTCCTCCTTGGCAAGTCCAAACCACCATCAGTTCTGCCTTTGTGCTCCACACTGGGGTTTTCCCTTCCCATGGTCAACAAATGAGGTCCAGTAAGCACTGCGTCCTGTCTTGATCTTCCTGTACTGGTCTCTATGATACAGCCTGGGTAGTCCAACAATGACAGCATATACTCCGAAAAGGCTGAAACCACAGCAGTAGCTCAGTCCACAAGTTGGATGTCTCAGCAGTCCCCATCTGGCACTGAAGGTTTGGGGGATTCTTGGAGAAACATGAGTCTTCAGTCCATATTGGTAAGTTGAAAAGCTGTGTCTCACGTCTTTGAAGGATGGCAAAAGCAGTGGCAGCCACAGGGTAGCTGAACTTGCCAGTAAGACAGGCAAAACAACTGTGCTTTTTTTTTTTTTTAAGTTTTTGTCTTTTTACTAAGATCTCAAGTTTTGTACCCGAAGTATAATTTCTCAGTCCTTACTATTTTGGGGGGAGGGTGTGGAGGGAGCCCCTGGCTCCTTTTTGCTTTTCAATTACCAGTTCCATCCGCTCTAGGACAAAGTCAGGTCTTGCTAGACCAGGCTTCCTTTTCTTTTTGAAGCATGAGCAGACTTTCCTCTTTATAGACTAGACACTGGCTGAAGTCCCCTTAGTGGATCTCCAAGACCTCCCTGCACAGGAAGACTGGTGACTCACATTTTCAGGACATTTCAAGAGATGCCCGCATGCATAGTCCCCTGAGACTTAGTTGACCTCTGAGGGCAAGGAACAAAGTTATCCCTTAAGACCCTCTGCCAAATTAGTATGGGCATTATGACCATACTTAATGCCCATACTAATTTGGCCAAGGGTCTTAAGGGATAAGTTTATAATTAATTTTTACATCTGTACTGGATTAATGATAGAATAAATACCATGTTTTTATAATCTTCATGGCATTTTGAATGATGACTTTGATGTAAAAGTTCATAAAAATCAGATAGGACTGACACTAATAAGTTCACCAAACTAGAAAGTAAAAAATTGTTACAAATGGTACTTAATTATATCAGATCGCTGTCTAGGTAAACTTAAGTTTTCCTCCTGTACAAGACCAGGAAACCCCAAACTCTGAAGGCAATAGAAGAAAAGTTGGCAGCAGACTATAAGACATAGGCATAGGAAAAGATTTCCTAAATCAGACAGCAGCTGAGCAAGAATTAAGGACAACAATTGATAAATGGGACCTCATTAAACTCAAAAGCTTCTGTACATCAAAAGAAACAATCAAGGAAGTGAAGAGAAAACCCACAGAGTGGGAGGAAACCTTTACCCCAGATACATCTGACAAAGCATTGATTTCCAGAATGTATAACCTACTCAAAAAACAAAGAAGAAAGAAAACAAATGACCCACTCAAAAGATGGAGCAAAGAGCTGAACAGAGACTTCACAAGTGAGGAATTAGAGATGGCTGAGAAACATCTTAAAAAGTGTCCAATGCCACTAATAATTAAGGAAATGCAAATTAAAACCACTTTAAGATATCATCTTACTCCAATAAGACTGGCTAGGATCAAGAAAACAAATGATACCAAGTGCTGGAGAGGTTGTAGGGAAAGAGGAACACTCATCCACTGCTGGTGGGAATGTAAACTCATACAGCCACTGTGGAAAGCAGTGTGGAGAACCCTTGGAAGACTTGGAATGAACTTGCCACCTGACTCAGCCATATCACTCCTAGGTATGTACCCACAAGACTCATCTTACCGCAGAGATACATGCGCAGCCATGTTTATTGCAGCTCTCTTCACAAAAGCAAGGAGCTGGAACCAACCCAAGTGCCCCTCAACTGACGAGTGGATAGAGAAAATGTGGTACATCTACACAATGGAGTTTTATGCAACTGTAAAGAAAGATGACATCATGAACTTTGCAGGTAAATGGATGGAGCTAGAAGATATCATGCTAAGTGATGTAACACAGTCCCAGAAAAACAAACGATGAATTGTATCCCTCATCTGTGGATGCTAGCATCAATTACCTAATTGCATGGCAAACTGAGCAATATCAATGTGATCTGAAAACAACTGTGCTCTTATACTGTAGAATCACTTAAAAAATAAACAAATTAAAAAATCTGAAAAAAAAAGTCAAGCCAGCAAAATCCACATGCAAATGGCGAAAATGATCTCTAGGTTCCAGCCTGCATTGAGGAGCTATTGGCAGTGGATAACTGCTGTGCCAGAGAGTCTCTCTCTCTCTCTCTCTCTCTCTCTCTCTCTCTCTCTCTCTTTCTCTCTCTCTCTCCTTTTGAGGCAGAGTCTCCCTGTAGCTCCAGCTGTGCTAGAACTGTCTATTTAGACCAGGCTGGTCTTGAACTCAAGGAGATCCCCTGCCTCTGCCTCCCAAGTGCTGGGATTAAAGGCGTGTGCCACCACACCAGCTGGAATCTCTCTTTTTTGAGAATATGGTCACTGGTAGATTTCCAGTAGATGGCCCCACACCCATACACATAGAAGCAGTACTAACTGGACTTAGTGGGTTGTGAAAAAATAAGACATGAAGTCAGGAGGATGATATGTTAGGAGTGACATGGTGGAATGTTGGAGGGGGACATGAAGGGGTAGATATGATCCTGTTTCTTTGGATACCTGTGTAAAATTCTCAACAAAAAGAATGTGTTTTAAAGATGCAGAAGTATCTTGGCGTTTCTTCTCAGGACCTAGGGGAAAGTGAATTTTTCCTGTGGTATATTTGTCAGCACTATTAATTCTGCCAAGATGAACTGGAACTCCAGATAGAGATTATTCTGTGAGCTTGAGACTAAAAGGCAGGAAAGCCCTTGCTGTACAACTCTTATTTCCTGCTAAAAATTACTTCTATATGGTGGTAAAAATTTTCTTGGCAAGAATTTTTAATCTTCAAATGTATTCTCAGAAGAAAAGGGATAGTTTAGACTTTGTTCATATCTCAAATATTTGCACATTGTTTTGCTACTTTGTGGATATGCTATAGCAATTTTTGCATTTGTAGCACATTTTCCTTCAGTCTTGAACTTGCTTCTCAAATAACTTCAAATATAACCTCAAATGCTAACCAGGTAAATGTGAAAGGTGTTACTGTCAAACCACATAGGACCAAGCCTACTATATATGGAAATGTCAACTGCTCTGAAAAAAAATGCATGTTGTTATATGCATCTATTTATATGTCTAATAATGATAACAAATGCCATTTACTAACTACCTATACCCTTCTAATATATTATTTCAATTGTTTACAAATTTTTGAGTGAACTGTAATTATCTTCATTTTTTTGAGACAGGGTCTCATTATGTGACATTGGCTAGCCTGGAACTCACTATGTAGACAAGGCTATCCATAAACTCACAGAGATACACCTGCCTCTACCTTCCAAGTGCTGGAAATAAAGGTGTACATTAACAGGTCCTGCCCTATTATCTTCATTTTTTTAGATCAAACAGTGGAAGTGTAGGTAGGTTTACCAGATTCCACAGAATTACACAGCTAATGAAAACAGTTATATCTTGGAACCTGTAGTGTTTGTTTAACTGAATTCCTTCCATGTTCCAGTCACTATGTATGATACTTCTCATCTAGTATCTGATTTAATGCTCATAACAATAATTCTAGCTGTTTCCAAGCAACTCTGAAATTCAATAGGGAAATATTAAACCATAAAGCTTGAGAATAATCTTTACTCAATAGTCTGCCTTCTATGTTTAGAAGAGGGTGTCAGATCCTCTGAAACTGGAGTTATTGATGGTTGTTAGCCATGTGGGTATTGGAAATTGAACCCAGGTTCTCTGCAAGAATAGCCAATGCTCTTAATTGCTAATCCATGTTCCACCCCCTGCACTATATACTTTGAATGAACTATATTCAGCTCTATTCATAATTATCAAAGTATTAAACAAACATCTATAATCATTCTTTAAACCTGAAATCAGGACACACAGAAGGAAAGAAACAATAAGTTACAGTAATAAAAATGAAAGAATCTGATTAGTTTAATTTTCCATAAGATGAATGTCAGAGAAAATTTTGAAAAAGTAAATAGGGATAAGGAAGAAGTGGTTAGAATACAAAAGTATAGGCAGTTGTGTATGTAGAATAATGCTCCATTCTGAGGCAAAATGAGTAGGAATGCCTTCCTGTAAAGCTGGCAACATAGTGAATTAGAACTTCCTATACATAGTGCTTGGTTGACATATTCACAAAGAACAAAGTAACTATCATTATTGGTTACACTCTTCCATATCTAAATATTTCTTCTCTAATCACTCTGGCCATATATATGAAAACTTAGTAATATGTCTATGGAAGGACAGCTAAAGTCGCATAATGCAGTTATTTGTGGTACAGGTATTAAAGAGAGAGGATAGAAGAATGGCAGTTTCATTGAACTAGACAGAGCAGTTTCCAGTAGTAACAGGTTAACAGTATCACCATTGTCCATAATGAAATATTCCAGGGAGAGAGCTATGCTCACTTCCAATGTATTGGCTAATGTCTCTTTGCTGACAGTGATACCCTAGAGAATGTACTGAATAGTGGTCTCTAAGTGAGATTTGGTTTCATCCTCATGCAATTAGACATGTTTGCTCTTATTCCAATAATCACAGATCCAAGGTTAGCTGCAAAGATGCCTGTCTTTAGTTGTAAGCAATGTGACTTTTAAAGAATTACCTTTCTTTTATTTAGGCATTTGGAAGACCTAGAAATCTTTCAAAGGCCACTTTCCAATGTAGGTCTGGAATTAAGAAGATATTTTCCTGATAATAATCCCTTTTCAAAAAATCTCAAGAGTGAATAGACATAATCCCCTTATGTAATAATGATACCCTTGAGGGGACATGGAAAACTATGGGTAGAATTCATCTCTTTTAGAGGTTTCTTTTGTAGACACTTTGGCTGCACAGCATATCTGTATTTGCAGTTTTGTGGTAACAGTGTGGGATTTAACCCACACAGAGTTATATTGCATTTGATGTTTTAATGTTAACTGAAACACAAGCAAATGTACTAATTCAAACATGTAAGGCAATATGCATATTCACTGACTTGTGTTTTATATTTCCCCAATTGTCTTATTCAACTACTTTTCTATTTACTTTTTAATGTAACTTCAAATGTCATACTATCTTTAACACAAATCACCAGGTCATGAAACAATTCAAGCTCTGAGTCTCAAATATTGTTTAACCTGGCAGAGCCTTATTTCAGTTTTCAACAAAGCATAAAGTTAAAAAAAAAAAAAAAAAGGTAAATAGGTCCTTCAAGGTAATTCAGTGGGTAAATGCAGTCACTTCTCAATCCCTGGGCTTCACATGGTAGAAAGAGAAAAGTATTTCCTGGAAGTTTACCTCTGTTGGCCACACAAACGGCCCCCCACATACTTAGAAATAGATAAATATTAAAAATCCAGAAAATGGTAGTTATCTATGAATATTTCCATGATTTTCTCACAGGGAAATGTGCAGAGGAAAAAATCATACAATCAATGAACATTTTTGCTCTTTAAGCAAAGCTCTGTGGCAAAAAAATAAATAAGTGAAAATCCCCAACAATTACAATATACTCACTTTAAACAAAATTAATGGTTTTCCTAGAGGCAAGTGCTCCTATAGTTAAATTGTCTACAGACCAATTTCACTTGTCCCAGGCTGTTGGGTAATAGAATTCCTTATGCTTTAGGAAAGGGTATCCTCCCAGTGCAGCACAAACAGACAGTGCAATTTGAGGCTAGAATCACTAAAATTTAAATGATTCAATTTGGCAGAGGTTGACTTAGTTCATTGGCCCAGGAGGTGCCTGAGTAAAGTATGGCACTATAGCTCTGACCAGAGCTGATTAAAGATGAATTCTTCTTATAAAGTTAAATAGCGTTACTGTTTTAATTTCTTCCTTTTCATGCATGGGAGCATGAAAAATGAGACCAGCCATTAATTTATGTCATCTAGAGAGAGATTCAGAAAGAATGCAGTATCTACCATATAATTTCTTTCCTTCATTCTCAGTTTCAAAACAACAACAACTAAAAAATGCCTAAGGAAATTTTATGTTAATTAGAAGTCAGAAATATTTTTTTTCTGAAGACTGTCATGGTAGAAGTACTCATTAAATTGCCTAGGAACCGCCTCTGTTATCTAATATCATTAGTGGAACAAGAAACCCGAAGCATTTTTCCAGGCAGATAACTCATCTCCGAGAAATACTTCCATTGTCCTCTCTTTTCTGACTATGGACAATGCATGACTGGGCTTGGTGTGAGACTAAGTTAAGAAAGTTAAAAGAGTCCAATGCAGTATCCATTGTACAACCATTATGGAAAGCAGTGTGGAGAATCCTTAAAAGACTCAAAATGAGCCTACCACCTGACCCAGCCATACCACTTCTGGGTATATACCCACAAGACTCATCCTACCACAAAGATACAAGCACCATGTTTATTGCAGCTCTCTTCACAATGCGAAGAGCTGGAACCAGCCCAAGTGCCCCTCAACCGACGAGTGGATAGAGAAAATGTGGTACATCTACACAATGGAGTTCTATGCAGCGGTAAAGAAAGATGACATCATGAAATTTACAGGTAAATGGATGGAACTAGAAGATAATTATGTTAAGTGAAGTAACACAGTCCCAGAAAAACAAAAGACACGAATGGTATCCCTCATCTGTGGATGCTAGGACCAAGTACCTAGTCGTAAGGCAAACTGTGCAACATTAATGTTACATTCCTCATGATCTGAGCACAACTGTGCTCTTATATTATGAAACCCTAGACAGGTTCTAGAACTAACCTACCATTTATTTTCAGACTTTGGATTTTTGGTACATGATGGCGGGCATGTATACATATTTTAGAGTAACAAAGTTAAAATGGAAAAAGACAAATCAAGAAATATGATTTGGAAATAACACAGTTTGTTTTCAGAAGATACAATTTTAGTATAGGTGCGATGTATCAGACTGGTGTAACTTAGCCTTTCTGGGTGCTTAATGACCATACTTAATACCCATACCGATTTGGCCAAGGGACCTAAGGAATAACTTTGTTCCTTGCCCTCAGAGGTCAACTAAGTCTCAGGGGACTATGCATTGGGGCATCTCTTGAAATGACCTGCAAATGTGAGTCATCAGTCTTCCTGTGCAGGGAGGTCTTGGAGATCCACTAATGGGACTCCAGCCAGTGTTCAGTCTATAAAGAGGAAAGTCTGCTCATGCTTTAAAAAGGGAAGCCTGGTCTAGCAAGACCTAACTGTGTCCTCGAGTGGATGGAACTGGTGATTGAAAAGCCAAAAGGAGTCAGGGGCTCTCCTCCCAAATAAAAAACCTGAGTGACCCTTGAGGACCAGATCCTCAACTGACCTTGAAAAAACAAAAACCTTAGCTAATCTGGGATAACTGTGTGGCCTTAAGCATCCAAAAGGAAAATATAACCAGAAATAAATAATCAGTAAGGTCTGAGAAACTGTACTTCAGATATAAAATTTGAGAATCCGCCAAATCTTCAATGCCAGATGGGGACTACTGAGATATCCAGCTTGTGGACTGACCAGCTACTGGGATTTCAGCCTCTTCAGAGTGTAGACTACTGTTGTTGGACTACCCAGGCTGTGTCATAGAGGCCAGTGCAGGAAGATCAATACAGGACACACGCTAGCTGGATCTCATTTGGGTGACCATGGCGGGGAGGGACCTCAGTGTGGAGCACGGGGGCAGGATTGAGGGGTGTTTGGGCTTGCCAAGGATGAACCTTCAAGCACTTCCTTGGAGAAAACATGGCATCTTTTAGCAAAAAAAAAAAAAAAGTTAAAGGAATTCTGCAGATCTGATTTCTTTATTAGAATATAGTTTATTAAAAAAATGAGTGACCTTGAATTTTGTCCTCTAGACTTCAAACTTCCAGATATTATTGATACCATTAATTTCAACAATAAGAAAAGAGGGCTCTACCATCATGCACATAAAAAGAAAAATAAACACATTTCAAAAACTACTACAATCAAGAGTGGAAAAATCTTCATTGAACAAAATATTTTAATACCTACAATTACATTCTAAGATAAATTTGAATAAATCCTTTCCATTTATGTTAATTCTTTCCCATAACTATTTATAATTATATGTAGGAAAGAAGACTATGTAAGAAAATACTTGAGCATTTAGTTTTTTTAAGGGAAAGTCAAGAAATGTCACTCTGCATGTTTACAACACAGGTTGCAGTTTGCATTCCAAAAGGGAGTTTCATGTTATGTTTCTTTATTTCAGGACAATGAATACTGCTTTGGTTTTCTTCTAAAGTAATGTATTTATTTGAGCCACTGATGCCTTGTACTTGTCCATGCCACATGCAGTTTTGTCAGGAACTACTGAACCTGTCAGCTCAGGCTAGAGATGTTTGCTATAGGAAAGTGTCCATGTGTGGCTGTGGTTCTCATGGTTTACTATAAATCTGGGCACTGATTTTAGAGGTAACAAGAGGAAAACTGAATCTTTAGGAACATGAAAATGGCCTTTTCAATGTTTCATCAAAACAACTTGTGGCAGAAACTACATGAGCAGTCCATTTCTCTATTTTTCCCATTGTTTTGGTTTTTTTTTTTTTTTTTTTTTTTTTTTGAGACCGGGTTTCCCTGTAGCCCCAGCTGTCCTGGAACTTGCTCTGTAGACCAGGCTGGCCTTGAACTCACAAAGCTCCGCCTGCCTCTGCCTCCTGAGTGCTAGTATTAAAGGCGTGGGCCACCACGCCCGGCTACTTTTCCCATTGTAATGGGAACTGCTATTCTTCCTTGCAGACAGGGGCAAATAAAAATTTGTAAACAGAACTTGTGCAGGACTTCTGGGAAAATTTTTAGGAAAGCTGACTTGACTGGATAAAATGGGAACAACCCTAAAATGAAACTCAGGAGATGGAGGCTTTTGTATAGATCTGGTCATTAATTAGTATGCTTGTGGGGAGGGATTACCTTTTCCTGTTAAACTTCCAAATCATAAGTTGTTATAGTAGAAATAAAGGTCCATTAAAGGAAAAGTCCTGGTCAAGAGAATAGACTCTCTGGCCAAGATGAAGACCTAACATTCCAGTTGGGTCAAGTCAATCACCTGGCCAATGGACCAGCTCTAGGAAAGTAGGTTCACCTGAAGCTTTGCTAAATACATAGGTACAACAACTATGCCTTTAATGAGACAATGTGCTTCTCCTTCCTAGATCCCCTATCCCTAGCATAGTACCCTAATGGGCCAAAACCATGAAGTTTCCTGTCTGCCCATTTTCTGAACCAGTTATAAAATTGTAACTTTAATTTTCTTCTTGCTATTTCTCTATTTCTGTTTCAATCGTACTTTCTCTGGTACTTTGGGCTTCCTTACTTCTAAAAGCACTCTTTATGCCATGTGGCAGCTTGCTGCCATGTGGCTGACCTTTGTGCATGTTTAGCTCAAGTGGCATGGCTTTTTCTATCTTCCTTCTCCAAGGAGCTGCTGAGATTTTATAGCTAACCTGCCTTGAGGCATTTTGCTTTTAAATGCCAATAAAATGTTCCTCTAGCTTCACTTTGAGTTCCTTCTTAAATTCTTTTATTAAGAAAAGCAATATAAAATTAAAGGAGGAAAATGTGAATTCCTAAACATAAAAAAAGACTGAGAGAAAGATGCAGGATAGTTATGGCAGAGTGCATGATCTGGGGTGGGGTGGGGGGAAGGGAAAGGGGACTATGTCTAAACTGAACTGAGAAATGATGTCTGAAATACACAAAACATCAATAAAAGCATTATTTTTTTAAAAAAGAAAAGAACTGTGAGCATGGACTTTAATTCCCTCAGTATTATTAGGCTACTGTGAAAGGACACCCCAAAGTTTCTTTCTAGTAAAAAAGGAACATTCCTGGATTTTTTAAAATTTGAGATCCTTTCTAACTCTAGGGCTATATAACATCTTCCTCAGTTGACAGTTGTTAAAGTGATAAAAGGGAGGCATTAAATGAGTATACAGAAATCAAAGACACACTGCTATTTTCTGGTTTTGACCCTCTACTGAGTTAAAAGACATCCAGTTTTAATCTAAATTGACAGATATATAGTTTATATATTTATAATCATTAATTTTGATAGTTTTATAAGATATGATTCATATACATTAAAGTTCACATATTGAAGGTCTGCAACATGAATTCTATAACAAAAACAGGTGGTACTTTTGTCCCCACTATGTACATTTATAACATTTTCATCTCTACATAAAGTAACTCCATATCTTTTAGCAGTTACTTCCTATTCTACGTCTACCTTCGCAGCCTGTGGCAAACACTAACTATATTCTCTACCTAGAGATCTGACTATTCCAAAGGTTTCTTACTAATACCAATGAATTATGCAATGTGTGATCTATTGAGAGTCTTTTTTTCCATTTGTCGTGTTTTCAAGATAATTCAGCTGTATAAAGAATCAATGCTTCATAATTGGTTCTGATAAAATAATATTCCATTGTATAGATATACCATATTTATTTTTCCATTTAACAGATTGATATTTAGTTGGCAAAGAAGTTTTCCTTAATGTATAGCCAACTATTTCACTCTGCTCTTTACTATGCAGAAGAAATTTATCAAAAGAAATACAAGTGGCCAATAAATACATGGAAAAAAAGTTTAACAATTTAGGCATCAGGGAAATGTAAATCAAAACCTCATTAAGATTCTTTATCACCCCAGTCAAAATGGCTGTTATCAAGAAAACTAACAGGGGCTGGAGAGATGGCTTAGAGGTTAAGAGCACCGAATGCTCTTGCAGAGGACCCAGGTTCGATCCCCAGCACCCACATGGCAGATGAGAACCGTCTGTAACTCCAATTCCAGGAGAACTCCAGTTCCAGGGGGAATCTGAGACCCTCTTCTGACCTCCGCGGCGTTGCACGACACGGGTGCACAGACCTACATGCAGACAGTACATTCATGCACATACAAAAATAAATTAAAAAAAAAGAAGAAAACTAACAAAAATTCTGGAAGGAATAAGGGGGAAAGGAACCCTTATGTACTGATAACAACAATGTGTATTGGCATAGACCTGTGAAAATCACTATGGAAGTTTCTCAATACACTAAATTAGAATTATATTATCCATGTATACCACATATTTGCATTCATCTGAAGGACTCTAACTCAGAATACCACAGAAATACTTGAAAATTTATGCTCATTATGATGGTATTCTTAAGAGCCACACTTTAAATCTAGCCTGTATGAATACCAACACAGGAATGGGCAAAGAGATAGATAGATAGATAGATAGATAGATAGATAGATAGATAGATAGATAAATAGATAGATAGATAATGTTCTCTTAGTCAGCTACAAAGAATAATGAAAATTTTGTTATTTGTAGGAAAATGGATAGATCTAGAACTAGAGATAATCATATTAAACAAATAAACCAGAATGGAAAAGAAAATATTGCATGCTTCCTCTCACATGCAAAATCTAAACTTCAAAAGGACATGAAATAGAGAAGAGGAAGGGGACTACTCAGAGTGGAAAGTGGAAAGAACGTAGTGGGATTTACATGACCAACGTATGTTATTCTGTTAGTTACTTTTCTATTGCTATTATCAAACACCACTACCACAAGAAATTTATTAAAGAAATCGCTTATTTAGGCTTACAGTTCCAGAGGGCTAAGAGTACATCATGGCACTGAGGTGTGGCAGCAAGAAACATATATGGCAACAATAACGTTAAGCTAAGAGAGCAGTGCTTCTTCAATCACAAACACGATGTGCAGAGAAGGAAATGGAATCAGTTTATGGCTATGAACTCTCAAGGCCTGCCGCTAGTAACACATTTCCTCCAGCAAGGCTGTGTCTCCTAAAGATTCCATGACCCTTCCCCAAACAGCACCATCAAGTGGGGGCCAGTTTTCAAGTACTTAATCCTATAAGTAACATTTATCACTCAAAACACCACAGCAATATCTTAAATTGTAACAGTGAAACTCAATGAAACCCATTATTTTACAATTTATATCCACAAATAAAATAGAGTAGTTATGAAAATACTGATGAAAAGTTCTTTAAAATTATTTTAAAATCCATTATTTGTATTTATAATAAAGCCACTGGTAAATTTGGCAAAATATAATTTCAGTAACATGGCAGAGCATAAGAAGCCAGATATGGCTTCTTAAGACTTCAGGAATATTCTCAAAAACCATGAGTACATTAAATTTAGATATGTCATGTCTCAACATGAATTAGTGATAGGGTGGTTAATGGGAAAATGATTGGAAGCCAGCTGCTTTCCTACTTTGGCTCATGTAATATTCCCAGAAATCCAGTTAAGTGACTCATCCAAGGTCACTCAACTGGTCAGTATCAAGTTTCTGATGCAAGTTCAATTTTTCTTGAAATCTAGTGCTTTTCTCAAAGCCTCATAGCTACATTCCTTTTTATAGCTATCTCAAGGTACCAACTAAGAGTAAGTACTCCATAAATGCTTTGCAAATGGTTTTCTCATTAAGATACTGTGTTAAATGTAAAATAAGGAATGAACTTTTACAACTAGTCCTAAAATAGACAGCTTAACACCATCTGGTCTTTAACATTCTGCATGCTGAATAGCTAAGTGATAAAGAGAAGAAGATGAATGATAGCAAATAATGTCTGTAGTTGGAAATGCTTATTGAGAACAGACATGACATTATAGGTAGTTATACATGAATCTGTGTCCTTTTAGACTGGATGTTCTTTGATGGCAGAGGATTGATCTCATTTCTCTTCAGTGACTAACACTGTGCTTGGTATAGAGCAATAAATCAATAAATAAATTCTGGATCAAGTATAAGGAAATAATTTTCAATTTTCTGATCTTTCTTGACATGTAATAACCACTATTATCCCCATTTAACATGTGCCTGACATTGTTCTAATGGTATTTAGACTGACTTCATTTATGGGCTTAATCCCATTTGGTATTCTCTAAGTTACATATACTATTATTAGTCTCTTTTAATCAAATGGGTTTACTTGACATGTGGAATAACTAAGGCTCTGGAGGAGAAGGTGACTCTCTCATGTCTATGAAGCTAATAGATGAAACAGACAGATTTGGAGGGAAAAGTAAGTCTTCAGAAGACAAGCTCTAAGCCTTCAAGATTTTTCTCTCAAAGATGCAAGACATGTATGGAAGAAGTCATGAACAGGGGTGGGATGGGAGCAGGGAGAGGGGAATGTGTCTAAATTGGACTGAAAGATAATGAACAAAAGACACAATTCATCAACAAAAGTATTAAAAAAGATTTTTCTCTTATCTGAACTTGGCAAGCACTTCTAAGTAATATTCATCATACTTTTCTAAAAGTCATGTACAACAATCACTGAACCATGTAGAAACAACTGATGCTGTTACCTCTTTACTTTTCCAAGTTCTGGGCATTCTTAAATTTCCAAATTTTGTAAGAGTTATACAGAACTATTTTTAAAGAGTGACAGGCTTTTACTACTCTGAGTCTGTTGAAATCTACAGCAAATAAGAGGTTTATTTCTTTAGCTTCACAGACAAAATGTTAGTGAGTTCATTCTGCCTTGCTTTATTTACACCACATAAATTTATTTTGGTCTTTCAGGCCACTTCCCTCCCACAAATGGACTGTGGTATTATTTAGGAGACTATACAGCTAATGATAGGTTTGGGACTGTGGAGCTCTTAGAACTCATTTTACTCAGGACATTTCTCTCCTACTCACCAAGAAATATAGAACTGGTATTTGCCCACAGATACTAAAGAGTCATATATTACATTCATGGTACAGAAATATAAGGAATCTTTAATATTTATAGTTTGGTTCAGAAATTAAAGCATTTTAGAGGGATTATATTGAAGAGACATTCAGCAAGGAACGTATGGAAATATGATTGTAACAAAGCAATTAGCCCAGCAGTCAGAAGCCTCAGATGTGGCTTTACTTTGTAATGAAATACTGTGTAACCTTTAACAACTAAATGTCCATTCTAGATCTAGTTACCTTCTCTGCATTCAAACAAAGCTAATGAGCTCAAATGGAAATAAAATAAGTAAAGAACATACTGTCTGGTATTCTCCTGCAGCCCAGATAAAGCCTGAGCAAGCCTTTTGATATAGTGTACCAACTCTGGGCTTTGAAAACTGACAAAGGAATTAATTCTGAACTGTTACCTCCTTGACCTTCAAGGAGTAACTTCAGCTCCCTGATCCTCAGACTTTTCCAGTATAAGGAGGAGATAGTAATGAATTGTGAAGATTCTATAGCATAATCCATATAGGCTAGTATTATATTGCATGATGCATAGTGTACATTCAATAAAGAATTGCCATTTTATTAGTATTGATATCTTCATATTCATGCTAACTCTAGAGCCTGATATATGAAATAATTTCCATACTTACTATTTATCACAGTTAGTGTAACGATAATGTTCAATCACCTAACAACTTATCAAGCACTAATAGAGATAGCTCTATGAACAAGATAGGTAGATGTTACAAAGACAGGCAAAATCTGTGGTGTCTTAGAGCTTTGATTGTAGGTAGGTAAGCCATAAAATGAACATATAATTGCAGAATGAAGATTATTCAAGTAGTAAATCTATTATAGGAAATGGCAGTTTCCATACTTGCCAGGAAGTGACATTGCTACATCATCTAATACAATGTTTGTTACATGGTTCAATATTCAATAGCATTTACAATACATTTTATTATATTCATATTTCCATCCTTACATATTTTCCCATCTCAACCATGTGAATTATAAGAGAAATGTTTATGTTGGATTCTTCAAATTAAACTTAGGTCCTAACATTGAGAGCCTGAAGTGACTAGTTAATAAAGGATTGAAAGATTAATTAATTGAATTAAGAACAAATGAATGCTCCAATAAGACTAGCTAGAATCAAGAAAACAAATGATATCAAATGCTAGAGTGGTTGTGGGGAAAGGGGAACACTCATCCATTGCTGGTGGGAATGTGAACTTGTACAGCCACTATGTAAAGCACTGTAGAGAACACTTGGAAGACTCAAAATGAGATTGTCACCTGACCCAGTCATACCACTCATGGATATATACCCGTAAGACTCATCTTACCGCAGAGATACATGCACAGCTATATTTATTGCAGCTCTGTTCACAATAGCAAAAAGCTGGAACCAACCCAAATGCCCCTCAACTGACGAGTGGATAGAGAAAATGTGGTAAATCTACACAATGGAGTTCTGTGCAGCAGTAAAAAAAAAGACAACATCATGAACTTTGCAGGTAAATGGATGGAACTAGAGGATATTATGTTAAGTGAAGTAACACAGTCTCAGAAAAATAATCGAAAAATGGTATCCCTCATCTGTAGATGCTAGTGCCAATAAACCAGTTGTAAATATTTCTTGTGGAGAGTGATGCATATTGGAAAGAACAACAACACCACCAACAACAGAAAAGACTGCATCAAAGAACTGACGGAAATGGTGAATCTGGTGGGATGGGAGGGTAGGGAGGGAGACACGGGTCTATATTTGATTAATGTATATTTAATTGATGTGAGTTTAACACGTATCCAAATTTGCCCAAACTTTGTCTACATATTATATGATATTTTAGGACTTAGTAAAAGTAAAAATACCTATATTAAACAACATTGGTTAAAAGGTTTAAATAAAAACGGTAATACATTTAAGCTAATTGGAAATATAAATTGTTGTCCACATTCATTTTACTTAAAATTTGTATAAAACAATTTGGGATTAATGTATACAAATTTCCTCTATAATTTTTGTGTTGTACAGTATCATCTTGTAACATTTTCTTTTACCTGTAGGATAATTTAACTTAAGGAATTAAGTTTGCTTCCCAAATTAACAACATACAGTCAATGATAAACAGCTTGGGTAAATTTAATGAAAATTTACACCTTGATTCCTGCCTATAGGTATGTGTACTACAACTGCCTTTTTGAGATTCATGGGTCAAAAAATAAAAACCTAAAATAAAAAGGGGGGATACAGTTATATATTAAACCTTTTGTCAAATTTTTCAATTTAAATCTTAAAATTAACTATGGGAAAAGATTTGCATGTTCCCACAGGTCAAAACGTCACCAAATTAATGGTTGAGAATGAAAAGATACAGCTTTGCATTGTGCAGGATGTACCGAGAAATACCTGCAGAGAAGTTGGCCCATCTAAACATTAAAAGGAAGAAAAGCCTCAGACTGCCACAGGCATCAAACATCTCTGTGGATCCTATTTGTAACAACTCTTTATAATGAGTCCTAATGAACTTTACCTTCCAGGTGCCATAAAGTTTTAATATGAGAGACATTCTTACCTCCTTTTCATAGAACAAAGAAAAATCTGATGGTAATGAAGTCATTCACTAACTGTAAATTAGAGCCAACTGTTATAGAGTTAATCTCTTATAAAACCTGTATAACTGCTTTCTTTAATTGACTAATAGACATAGGAACTGTGAAAGGATAATTCTCTATTCAGAGCCAAATATAATACTAAAGTCTGTATAAGCTGTGTAATTAAGCAAAATATATTAATACAGGAGAGCTCTGATATCAGCAATGGATTATTCTGCCAAGGAGATGTTGCCTAGGGGATCCAAGCCCCCCAAAAGGTAAAGGCTTTTTGCCTGTAAACTGGGATACCTGCAAGAAGAGAGGTGGTAAGGCCCTGCTGTCAAAGACCTGGTGTAAGTACGGGAAAGATGTATGAAACCACACTTGCAAGTGTACAGTTGGTCTCTGGAATTCCAGAGAGTGTTACCAAAGGCCACTAAATCAATAAAGCAAATATTGGTCTCCTTGAGTCAAATAAGACTCCTCTGTCAGCATCAGCTACACCTCACCTGCCTGGAAATACTGTGCAGCAGTGGCAGCCATATGTCTGTATATCCCAAATCTAATTGGCTATTAGCTCTCTCCTTGGAGGAATAACTCATGGCTGATGCCAAAAGCTTACGTCCTCTAATGGTTAGGAGATGTTATAAGCCACAGTAAGACCTTGTCATCTTTTACAGAAAAGCTATAGTTCATGGATTAGCATACCATCCAAATATCTGTGTCTATAACAACATAACCTACCATAATTATTAGTACTGTTTAAATGTCTGTCTATCTAATTGCTCACGCTTCATTAGTAGGATTAAAATGTTATTCCTGGATAAACGCCAACCCATGAAAGGAAACTGCCTGAACTGATCAGAGTCCAAAATGACATCTCCAGTGAAAGTAGACTGTTTTGCTTCTCTCCCACTTGTGCCCCTTTTCTAAAGCCTAGGGAACAATCTGCAGAAGAGTGGGCATGGTAGAATGTAAGGGCTGAGATTGGGGTGAATTGTGAAACTACAGCAATATAGACTGGACTCTTATTTGATCAACATGATTGTACATACAAGCCCCTCCAGCTGGACAATGAGGGCCTTGGGCTGTATGAGTTTGGGCATAGCTGCTTGCAAATTGGTTTTACGTGAAGGATGCTTGTATTCATCACTTATTACTTATTATTAAAAAAATAAAGCAAAAACAAAAAAGAACAAATGAATGAATAACAAATCAGTGAACCATTCCCCATTCTGGTTCCGACTAGAAGACTGATCAACTGGCCAAGCTCCTTTGGCTGTTCCATAGTTAAAACTAAAAGCTTTAGTCTCCTTTGGTCAAGACAGGCATTATATAATATATATATATATATATATATAATAGATAGATCTAGATAGATATATAGATATAAAAAATTCATCTAGTTATATTCACCATATTTCCAAAAAATGTGTCCCTTCATTTCTAGTTATCTCTTTTAACAAAATTTTAGATGATTATGATATTCCAGCCAAAACACACTACCCAAAGGAAGGCAGAAATGTATGTAGCAGTAACAAAACTCCAAATCCAACATCTGCTATAAAGCTTCTAAACTGTCTTCTGACCTTTTTCTCCAAAAGGGAGCATGGTATTAAGTGAGAAATGATGGCACTTCATCTCCTCTCTTTTGTTGGTGGAAATAAAAAAGTTATAGCCAATGATCCATTGTTAATGGCACATGACCCATTTTGAGCCCATTTCTGTAGATGGTGCCACAAGGACAGGAATCAGAAAAACTTTGTGCTGTACAGTATGCAACTTTCAGCCAGTGAAGCAACTGCAACCAGCCAATGAAGAAAATGGGGTCTGAAGCTCAGACTGATCTTGGACCCCAATAGAATCAGCTAACTTCTCTCTAGAGAAATCACAGTTACTGGAGCTGCTAGGTAAGGGTGGGTGATTAAAACCGTCCCTGATAGAAGGATGCTTCACAGAAGGCTTTTACATAGACATTTGAAAACTGCCCTACATATAAGTGTGTATTTGTTTGTTCTTTATTAAGCAACCCATAACATGCTCTTCATCTTCCAGCTTGCTCTCAGGATGGCAGAAATATTTTATTTCACTGCCTCCCTCAGGTTGGACCAACTCGTTTCTGCTAGTAGGGGTATATAAACTCTATTCATACATTCTACTCCTAGGATGCATGTGCATGAAGTGATTTTTCTTGTTCTAAACACTGTGTTTCTGCTTTGTCTACTACCAAATTTTACATCTTCACATGTTCACAGGCCCAGAGGAGCCTTCACACGTACATTCATTATCATAAATGAACTGTGAGAAAATTATGTGCCTGTTTTTTGTTGTTGTTGTTTTTAATTTTGTTGGTTTGCTATAAAATCTGAACTGGGAAAATATTTGAATGAGGATAGGGGAAATTTGGGTAGATCATTTCATTACATGAATGCTTGTATACTGAGTTTATTTGTCTAGTGAGCATAATTAGTTGTCAACTTGGCTCATGAAGGACAACAGTATATGTTTACAGCGTATGTACTGATGGGAGATTAATAACAGGTTTTGCAGATTCTGGTTTTATTTTCTTAATGTACAGATGGAAAACCAAAGCAATCAAGCCTTCCTTGATATTCTCAGGAAACAATATATGTGGAAGTAAGTGGAGACATCTTAGAAAGAGGTCAAAGAAAATGAGAAGTTGTTTGTAAGAGCTCACTTCGCACCAAATGTGAAAATCTATCATGAGAATGTGCAGACTGACATAGCAAGATGATGTAGTGGTCACTGAAAGGAGATAGAAGGTCCTTGTGAACTATTAATTCATTCGATTAAAAATATTTATATTTTAGGGCTGGAGAGATGGCCTAGAGCTTAAGAGCACCGACTGCTCTTGCAGAGGACCCGGGTTCGATCCCCACCACCCACATGGCGGCTGAGAACTGTCTTTAACTCCAGTTCCAGGGGAATCCGATGCTCTCTTCTGATCTCTGTGGCATTGCATGACATGGGTGTACCAACCTATATGCAGTCAGTAAATTCATACACATAAAAAATAAATTAATAAAAAAATTATATTTTAGTAAAAAATGTAAATGTTTCAGTAGATAAAATGTCAATATCATGATTTTATCATTATACATTTTAGACATGTGTCAAATTATTGCACAACACTCAGTAGATCTGTAAAATTAAAGTTATAACTAAAATAAATTACATATTATAAAGGGAAAGATTTGAAAAATATTCATCGAGTAGTACTGTTTTGCATAAATACTATGAAAGGTCTCTCTATTTTTTTTTTAATTTTTATTTATTTCTGTATGTGTATCAATGTACTGTCTGCATGCAGGTCTGTGTGCCCGTGTCGTGCAATGCCGCGGAGGTCAGAAGAGGGTCTCAGATTCCCCTGGAACTGGAGTTCTCCTGGAATTGGAGTTTCAGACGGTTTTAGGCCGCCATGTGGGTGCTGGGGATTGAACCCAGGTCCTCTGTAAGAACGGTCGGCGCTCTTAACAGCTAGGCCATCTCTGCAGCCCCTATTTTCTTTTTAAAGAAACTAGGCCAGGCCTGGTGCCGCATGCCTATAATCCCAGCACTCAGGAGGCAGAGGTCAGCCTGGTCTACAGAGTGAGCTCCAGGCCAGCTGGGACTAAAGGGAGACCCTGTCTCAAAAAGACCAAAAAAAAAAAAAAAGAAAGAAAAAAAGAAAANCTCAGCCCTGGAATTTTTCTGCCAAAAAAAGCACTGTATCTTCTTGTGGAGAATTGTATCTTCTAGAAGATAAAACCTAGGCCTAATCTGTGCTCACTGCTACTAAAACCCCTCTTACTAGACAAAGCTAGGGGCTATGTGTAAGTGTATAGCTACATTTTAGTCTATACATACCTAGGTATTCACACATTTTTTCACTATTTTTTTTTTTTTTGGAGTTTTGAGACAGGGTCTCCCTTTAGTCCCAGCTGGCCTGGAGCTATGTAGACCAGGCTGGCCTTGAACTCACAGAGATCCACTTGGCTCTGCCTCCCAAGTGCTGGGATTAAAGGCGTGCATCACCATGCCTGGCTATGTATTCTGGAGAGATGGCTCAGTGGTTGGGAATGCCAACTGCTCTTGCAGAGGACCTGGGTTCAATTCCCAGCACCCTCATAGTGGCTAAGAACCGTCTTTGGCTCCAGTTCCAGGGGAATCTGACGTCCTCTTCTGACGTCTGAGGCATTGCACGACGCGGGTGCACCAACCTGCATGCAGACAGTACACTCATACACATAAAATAAATAAATAAATAAATAAATAAATAAATAAATAAATAAATAAATAAATAAAAATAAATAAATTTTTAAAAATATATGAATAATCTGGCTACTTCTCACTAATAAGAACAAGAGATACATATTGGCTAGGCAGCTGAGGGTAAGCAGACTCCACCAAAGTGGACAGTTTCTTGGCAAAAATGTCCAGTATATTGGCTTTAGGCTAGAAATATTTTACGGCCTGCCAGCAGACTTGCCCTTGCCTGAAGCCAGAGATGACAGAAATACTTAATCCAAAAATGTCTTTGGATCTGCTGTGGCCAGAGGCTTTGGATACCAGGAAGGGGGTCTTCTCTCTTTATCTCTTTTCTCTAAAGGAGTGCCCCATTCCTGGAAACCATACTGAGGATGAAATAAGAGCTTAGAGGGACCTGAGATCTGGAATGGGAACTGGGTTGGCCAGTTCATCTCCCTTCTTCTCCAGCCACTAAAGTCTTCTCAACCCCAGAGTAATGAGGTTCCCTGGAATTCCATTCCTGGGGACCGCTCCAGCTGTACAGGAGATCTGCCTTGTTTTTCCTCTCTTAAACTCCCTATAATAAAATACTTCTTTCTACAATTCAGTCTCTGTGGTCCTTGAACTTCATTCTTCAAATTTGCAAGACAGGAACCCAAACACCACTAACCTGAGCTGGCTTTGGTGGTCCTTGATTTTCCAGGACCCTAGCCTCTCAAGGTAAGTTTGGCAGAGTCAAGAAAGGCTTCATCACTCACACTCAAAGACACGCCAATATCCTTTTATTACCACTTCCAGTGCTACCAAAAATTTCACACCAGCATCATCTCCTGTTTGGATTATTACAATGTCCTGTTAAGTGGATTCTGTGTCTAGCTTTATCTTTTTTACTATATATTCTCTACCCAGAATCCAGAATGATAATTTAAAAACATATAATGATGGCATCACTTTATCTAGATCGAGCTAGTAGTATTCCTTGAACTTCAGAAGAAAACGTATGCGTCATCTTCACCAGTGCCTACTATCATCTACACCATTTGATTTCCTTTTTTTTTAATTTTTTTAAATTTTATTATATTTTTATTTATGTGTATGAATGTACTATCTGCATGTAGGTTTGTGCACCAGTGTCATGCAATGCCGCGGAGGTCAGAAGAGGGTGTCGGATTCCCCTGGAGCTGGAGTTAATGACGGATTTTAGCCTCCATGTGGGTGCTGGGGATCAAACCCGGGTCCTCTGCAAGAGCAGTCGGCACTCTTAACCGCTAGGCCATCTCTCCAGCCCCTGATTTCCTTCTTATATTGCCACTCTTGATCTCCCTTTCCACCACTTATTCACACCATTTCGGAAACACTGGCTTCATTTTTCTTTGCCTATACTAGCCTTTATCTTAACTCTGTTCATTTACATTTGATGTCATCTCTTTCAGTCAGACCAGTTTTCTTCTCAAAATGTAGATGGCTCCAAAGGTTAGCCACCTGTCTTCATTCTGCTGTACTCTTATCACTAAGTACCTCAATCTTACATACAGTTACTACACAGACCAGCAGGAAAGGAGAAACATCAAACTCTTCCTTTTTCCCATAGGTCCCTATTTCTTCCCAGGTATCAACTAAGGGAAAAGCACCCCCTCCTGGTGTTAAGTGATTAGGAAAGAAACCTGTGCAGAAGTGAGTCTAGGTTCTTCAGTCAGACAAGTGAAGGACTTGGAGAGGAAAGTTAGTTTTCTAGGCTCCTTGATATCTAGTTTCCCCAGGAAAAGGGTCCTAGTTCCATGACATTAGTGGTAGGTAGGGGGGATCAGGAAGAGAGCTTAGCCCAAAGAAACAAAATTGGGAAATCCTCCATTCTTGGATAAGAGGGATTACAGTGGGCTTCTTCAGTGAGCCCCCTCAAAACTTCCCTTTAGCTTACACAGTTAACATAATTTTAAAATTCAAGACAAGAAGAGAAAAATCCAAAAAGCAATAGTTTTCATGATATGCCAAAAAAGGAATAAAGAAAAGGAATGGGAGGCCTAGGCCCCTGTGTTTGTCCCTTGAGAGTTAACCCTCAGCCCACCTCAGCATGGTGCTGGGTAGAGGGGTAGTACCTGGCTTCTAACCTCTAAATAGAGAAGACCCCACCCTCTGTACAGATGCTCTTTTATTTCATCTTCTGATTAGTCATTTTGAATCAGCAAAGAATTAAAAGAATTCCTGATCTAACCAGAAAAAAATAAAATAAAATTACTACAAACACATAACAGCATCACTGACATCATTGTTATTACCCTCTCTTCATGCCTTTCACCACCAGCTGGTGTAATATGTAGATTATTATTTATTTGGTTTAATTTTAGTCCTCACAGTAGAAAAGAAAATCCAGCAGCAGTGTTGATACACTGAAACTTCTTCAGAACTCCCAACCATAGAGCCTCAAAGAAAGTAGTCTTTCAATAAATAGTTGTTGAATGAATGAAAAGATGCAAAGAACCCTTTTGATTCCATAGGGGAAAGAGTTCAAAAGCAATGATAATTAAGTAAATGAACTTGGACTTATAAGATAATGACAAGTGTTGTGAAAGGTGCTCCATTCGGATCTGGTGGGTCTGAAGGCATCTCTGAGAATGTAAAATGACATGGAGTCAAGCCATAGAAAGATCAGCAAGATGAGTTTCAGGCAAAAGGAAAACCCCATGTGAAGATTGCAAGGCAGGAAGCATTTCTGTAATTTTCATAACAGCAAGAAGACAAGCATATTTGGAAGTCAGTGAGCAAGGAGAGAGTGATTGGAAAGGAGAACTGATAGGAAGAATAGCTCAGTTTACATAAGGCTTTTTGGAACATGAAAAGAAACTTGGATTTTAATCTAAGCATGAAGAGGAACCACTAGAAATTTTAAATTAACCAAACACCTTGACAGTATTTATGTTTTAAGATTATATTTCCTGCTGTGCTGATAATATATTTGAGAAAAAAGTGAAAGTGACTTGGACTATAGCAGTGGTAAAGACTGTAAAAATATATGAGGGGAACAGATGGATTAGAGGTAGGAAAGGAAGAGAAAACAGAAAGAAAGTCTATTTGTTAGGTGTTGTATGAAAGGTCTAATTCAAAGGGATTCATACAAAAATAAACATGAATTCTCCTCTGAATATTTCAAATGCCCTCTATTACATAAATTATCTCAGAATTTTAAAGAATTCTCAAAATCCTTTTCAGAAGGCTATAATAATTAAGGCTATTTTGGGACCAGGAAATGCTATTATGGGGAGTTTAAGAAAAAGTGTCACCACTCCATTAGTACTGGATAAATGCTGGGGAAGTCAGTCAGGACGAAGAAACCAAAGTTCAGGGGATATAGATTGTTACCTGGAAAGGTGTGATCCAATAGTTAATTATTATGTGATACCACCACTGGTCTAGGAATATATTGATATTTTATTAAACAATATTCTGGACGTAACTGTGGATGAAGTTATTATTTGCACTGGTAGACTGAGTAAAGTATATTTCCCTATTTCTGTAGGTGGGCCTCACTTAATCTGTTGGAGGGCTAAAAGACAAACCTGGGAAAGAATTTCTCCACTTATCCTGACTGCAAAGCTGAGATATTGTCTTCTTTTACTTAACAATAACATCTAACCCGAATTTCCCCTTTACAGATAGCAATATAAAATTGAACTCCTCACTCTCTATGATCAGATGAGCCACTTCCTAATAAGAAATTATCTGTGCATTTGTTCATGACTATCCTAAATGTTTGTAAACAGAGATAATATTGGTTCTGCTTCTCAAAAAAGTAATAAAGTTGATAAAGAACCAATGTAACGTGAGAAATTATAGGTTTTCAGAGGTAGAAAAAGTATATTCCAATTGAAATAATTCCATGCATTGTATCAGACCACAGTGCAATGAAGTTCAATATCAACACCAGGATAAGCCCTACTACCTACACGAACTCATGGAGACTAAACAGCACACTCCTGAATAACGAATGGGTCAAGGAGGAAATAAACAAAGAAATAAAAGCATTCCTGGAACTAAACAACAATGACAGTAAAACACAACAAAACATATGGGACATTTTAAAAGCAGTTCTAAGAGATAAATTTATAGCCCTGGGTGCCTACATTAGAAAAACAAAAAGAGCACAAATAAATGAGCTAAAACTGCAGCTAAAAACACTTGAAAGACAACAACAAATGAATCCTAAATGCAGAGACAGGAAGAAAAACAAAAATCAGAGTAGAACTCAATGAAATAGAAACAAATAAAACAATAGAAAAATCAACAAATCCAAAAGTTGTTTCTTTGAAAGAATAAACAAGATACACAGACCTCCAGCCCAGTTAACCAAAAGAAAGAGCAGCTCCAAATCAATAGAATTTGTCATGAAAGGGGAAATACCACAACAGACAACGTAAGGATCCAGACAATCATACAGGAATATTCAAAAACCTATACTCTACTAATATGAAAACCTAAGAGAAATGGATGAGTATCTGAAATCTGGGGAATCACAAAAGCTAAAACAAGAGATTGACAGCTTAAATGGACCCTAATATATGAAGAAATTGAAAATGTAAAAAGAGACCTCCGAACTAAAAAAAGCCTAGACCCAGATGGTTTCACAGCAGAATTCTATAAAACATTTAAAGAAGACTTACAACCATTATTACTCAAACTGTTCAGAAGGATACAAGCAGAGGAAAATCTCCCAAATTCCTTCTATGAAGCCAGCATCACTCTAATACCCAAACCAGGCAAGGCTACAACCAAAAAAGAGAACTATAGCCCCATCTTATTAATGAACATAGATGCAAAAATTCTCAACAAAATATTTGTAAACCACATATAGACCCACATCAAAAAGATCACCCAGCATGACCAAGTTGGATTTATACCAGAGATGCAGGGATAGTTCAACATACAAAAGTCAGTAAATATCATATACACATAAATAGACTGAAAGACAAAAAACACATGATCATCTCAATTGATGCAGAAAAATCCTTCAACAAAATCCAGCATCCCTTCATGATTAAAGTCTTAGAGGGAACTAGACTGGAGGGATCATTCCTCAACATAATCAAAGCCATATACCAGAAACCCACAGCCAGCATCATCCTAAATGGAGAAAAGTTAGAAGGATTCCCCTTAAAGGTAGGAACTCAGCAAGGCTGTCCATTGTTGCCACTCCTCTTCAACATAGTGCTTGAAACACTGGCTAGGGCAATAAGGCAAGAAAAGGAAATTAAAAGAATATTAATGGAAAATGAGGAAGCCAAACTATCCCTTTTTGCAGACAATATGATAGTTTACCTAAAGGATGCTAAAAAACTCCACCAGAAAAACTCCTAGGAACGATTAAGAGTGTCAGTAAAGTGGCACAGGATACAAAGTTAACTTACAAGAATCAGTAGCCTTTCTTTACACCAACAGCAAGCAACTGAAGAAGGAATACAAGGAGACTTTCTCTGGTGGTTTGAATGAGAATGTCCCCCATAGGCTTTAAGTATTCAGACATTTTGTCTCCAGTTGGGTGGCACTGTTCTTGGAGGTTTTAGAAGGTGTGGCCATACTGGAGGAAGTATGTCATTGGGGGTGGGCTTAGTGAGTTTAACAAGCCTTGCAGTCTCCAGTCTCTCTCTCTCTCTCTCTCTCTCTCTCTCTGCTTCCTGTGCTCATTGCAGAGATGTGACCCTAAACTTGCTGCTCCAGCCCCGGCCACCATGCTTCCCACCACAATTGACTCTGATTCCCTGGAACCGGCAATCGTAAGTGCAAACTCTTCCTTTTATAAGTTCCCTTGCTCATGGTGGTTTTACCACAGCAACAGAAAAGTGACTAATACACCTTCCCACTCACAAAAGAATGAAAAATAATAAAATACCTAGGAACAAACCTAACCAAAGACACCAAAGATCTCTACAATAAAAATTATAAATCCCTGAAGAAGGAGATTGAAGAAGACATCAGAAGATGGAAAGACCTCCCATGCTCATGGACTGGAAAAATTGATATAGTAAAAATGTCCTTTCTTCCCAAATTAATATACCAAGTCAATGCAATCCCAATTAAAATTTCCAAGACATTCTTCACAGGCTTGGAAACAAATCTTAAATTCATATGGAACAACAAAAGACCCTAAATAGCCAAAGCAACCCTGAGTGAAAAGAGCAATACAGGGGAGATCTCTATACCAGACTTCAAGCTATACTACAGGGCTATAGTCATAAAAACAGCCTGGTACTGGCAAAAAAAAAACCAGACCTGTAGACCAATGGAACAAAACTGAAGATCCAAACTTGAGCATACAATCTCAGCCACCTCATATTTGACAAGGGGTCCAAAAAGACTCAAGGGAAGAAGGACAGCATCTTCAGCAAATGATGTTGGCAAAACTAGATCGCCACTTGTAGAAGAATAAAATTAAACCCCTACCTCTCATCCTGTACAAAAATCAACTCCAACTGAATCAAACACCTCAGTGTGAAACTAAAACCTCTGAAGGTGATAGAAGAAAAAGTTGGCAGCAACCTACAAATCATAGGCATCGGAAAAGACTTTCTAAATCAGACAGCAGTTGTGCAGGAAATAAGGTCTACAATTGATAAGCAGCACCTTATTAAACTCAAATGTTTCTGTACAGCAAAAGAAACAATCAGGGAAGTGAAGAGAAAACCCACAGAGTGGGAGGAAACCTTCACTGTTGATACATCTGAAAGTGCATTAACTTCCAGAATATATAAACTACTCAAAACACAAAGAAAATAAATGACTCACTCAAAAGATGGAGTAAAGAGCTGAACAGAAACTTGACAAGTGAAGAAATAGAAATGGCTAAGAAACACCTTAAAAAGTGTTAAACATCATTAATAATTAAGGAAATGCAAATTAAAACCACTTTTAGATATCATCTCATTTTGATAAGGCTGGCTAAAATCAAGAAAACAAATGATACCAAATGCTCGAGAGGTTGTGGGGAAAGTGGAACACTCATCCACTGCCGGTGGGAATGTAAATTCGTATAACCATTATGGAAAGCAGTGTGGAGAACCCTTAAAAGATCCAAAATAAGCCTACCACCTGACCCAGTCATACCACTTCTAGGTATATACCCACAAGACTCACTGTCCTGCAGAGATACATGTACTGCCATGTTTATTTCAGCTCTCTTCACAATAGTGAAGAGCTGGAACCAACCCAAGTGCCCCTCAACTGATAAGTGGACAGAGAAAATGTGGTATATCTACACAATGGAACTCTATGCAGCAGTAAAGAAATCTGACATCATGAAATTTTCAGGTAAATGGATAGAAGTAGAAGATTTTATGTTAAGTGAAGTAATCCAATCCCAGAAAAACAAAAGACAAATGGTATCCCTCATCTGTGGATGTTAGCACCAAGTGCCTAGCTGTGGGGCAGACTGAGCAACATTGATGTTATATTCCTTGTGATCTGAAGACAACAATGCTCTTGTATTGTGAGTCTCTAGACAGGTTCTGGAACTAGCTTACCATTTATTTTCAGACTTTGAAGTTTTGGTATATGATGGTGGGTATGTATGCATATTTTGGAGTAGTATGGAATTAAAATGGAAAAATGTGAATCAAGAAATATGATATGGAAATAACATACAGTTTGTTTTCAGAAGATACAATTTTAATATAGGTGTGATGTATCAGGCCTTTCTGTGTGCTTAACCACCATACTTATGGCCCATACCAATTTGGCCAAGGGACCTAAGGGATAACTTTGTTCCTTGCCCTCAAAGGTCAACTAAGTCTTAGGCGACTATGCATGGGGGCACCTCTTGAAATGTCCTGGAAATGTGGGTCACCAATCTTCCTGTGTAGGGAGATCTTGGAGACCCACTAATGGGACTTCAGCCAGTTTCTATAAAGAGGAAATGCTTCAAAAAGGGAAGCCTAGTCTAGCTAGAACTGACTTTGTCCTCGGGGGAAGGGTAATGGTAAATGAAAAGCTGAAAGGAGCCAGTGGTTCTCACTCCCCCCCCCCAAAAAAAAACTGAGTGACCCCTGAGGACCAAATCCTCAAGTGACCTTAAGAAAACAAAAACTTTGGTGAATCTGTGTTAACTGTGTGGCCTTAAGCATCCAAAGAGAAAGTAAAACCAGAAATAAATAATCATTAAGGCCTGAGAAATTGTACTTCAGATATAAAACTTGAGATCTTAGTAAAAAGACAAAAAGAAAAAAAGAAAGAGCACTGTTGTTTGGCCTGTCTTCAATTCTTACTGGCAAGAGCATCTACTGTGTGGCTGCCACTGCTTTTGCCATTCTTCAAAGACATGAGACACAGCTTTTTTGTTGTTGTTGGTATTTTTGAGACGGGGTCTCCCTTTAGTCCCAGCTGGCCTGGAGCTTGCTCTGTAGACCAGGCTGGCCTTGAGACACAGCTTTTTAACCCTTCTATATGGACTGAAGACTCATGTCTCTCCAAGAATCCTCCAAACCTTTGATGCCAGATGGGGACTACAGAGATACCCAGCTTGTGGACTGAGCAGCAACTTGGATTTCAGCCTCATTTGAGTATAGATTGCCATTGTAGGACTACCTAGGCTGTATTATGGAGGCCAATACAGGAAGATCAAGACAGGATGCATGCTTACTGGACCTCATTTTGGTGTCCATGGGAAGGAAACCCCATTGTGGAGCACAAGGTCAAGATTGATGGTTGTTCGGGCTTGNAAGTTTTAAGGATATTGGTTTAAAATCCCGTTGTGTTTCTTTCTTTAAAGCTCCCTTTTTCTCTTCACTGTACTGCAGTCAGCTATGCTGGCAATAATTTTCGATTTAGCTATTTTCATTATTCCTATGACTAAAAGTATTTAACACAGCACTACAGAGTATGTTTTGCCCAAGGACACAGTGTGCTTTGCTGGTGTGTGGGTTTGCATTGGAGATGGCGGAAAACCCAATTATAAGAAGATATTTTCCTGTCTCCTGATAATTTCTATATAACTCTACTCACCCACCATTTAACAAAAAAGAAAAAAAAATGCTGGAACTTCTTAGTTCTTATTTCCTCTAAAGTCAAAATAAAACTTGTGAAGAAGTACCAGGTATTCATTTTCTCATGTTCTTCTTCATTAATTAACTGTTTTTAATGCAGGGGATGAGAGATGTTAATAGTGCAATCTTCACATTTTTCCCTGAAGGATAGAGGCACCAAAATAATTTGCATCTAATGAAATGGCAAATATTCAATATTATATCAAATGCCACTAAATTTTAAATAAAATGTTGACTATTCTGTGGTCAATCAAATAATTCTAATTGATAATTTAAAAATTAAAATTAAGCTTAAGTAAATGATTCATTCAACTTGTTCAATCTTCACAACAAACAAAAGCAAACACAAACAAGGAAAAAAAAGTAAAACATCTATCGAATCCTGTCCCTCTGAGACTTTTAGCAGAATTATTTTAGAAAATTGGTGCTGGAATTCAACTTTTACAATGATGTTTATACTTATTTTTTCTGTTTTAAGTTATGAAAATCACAGCTCTAGGTTCCTTTACAAAAGCTCAGAGACAAGGTGTATTTTTGTGGTATCCCACAAACAGATGTAGGTACATAATATTACTCAATACAGAGAAGTAATATTTGCTTGGGGAAATACTCTCTATGCCTGCATTTTCTAAGTTTCTTAGGAAGTATTGCCAGGCTTAAAAACCTCCATTCAAAGCTTCCATTAAGACAGCACATGTGTCCGGAGTACTGGTTAAGGGTTTGTATTCCCTGGGGTCAGTAGTGGCTTATGGGAGATTTAGATGCTTCTGTTGGTATTAGTTATCCTTGGACACCCTTTTACCCAACTCACAGCTTGAATTTCCTCACCTTCCAATAGCTGTGTTGGCTGTCTGGAAAAGCAAACTGTTGAATGACAGCTTTAAGGACCCATTACTGACTTGATTCCATTCAGTTTATTCCTATCCAGTTGTGAACTGTACTAAACATTTTGGTGTTTACTATTTATTGTCCATCTTATTTTTTTTCTCTGTCTTTTGTTGTTGTTGTTGTTGTTGTTGCTGCTGCTGTTGTTTTTTTATCCAAATACAAATAAATATGAATCTCATTTCCTTTATTGTTTTAAAAGAATCTACAGGTTTACTTCTTAATTGTATACTGTTTTGGTGAGGCTATAGCTAACAAGGAAATTGGTTTTAAAGCAACACCAAAGTATGTTTTCTCAGGAAATATCCCAATAGAATGATTTAGATTTCTGTTCTTGATTCTTTTCCTTTCTAGTGGATATGTGATTGTATCTTTTTTTCCTATAATGTGAAACAAAAATTAGGTGCAAAAGAAAACTCTAAATTAGGAACTTGTAACAGTGTTCTTTTTAAAAATGGCACGTTTAAGGGAACCCTCAAATCTCCCCTGCTGGGCTCAGGCAAGCTGAAATTAATTCAAGACGGCAGATAAAAATTTTTACCAGGCGGGGTGGAGATGACGGATGTGACAGCTCTCAGTTAAAATGTCTTTTAGTGGCAAATGCATGTGTATTAGTCAAGGGATGTGACATAACTGTCCCTGGTGAGAGAAAATGAACCAGTGACCATTTGCATTTCAAACAAAAGAAAAATTCTTTGTAGTAAAATATGGAGCAAAATGAGATTTCATATTTATTTGTTTATGTTTAGAAATATTTTTAATATTTCCATTACTTTAAAAAGGCCACTGAAAGTTAAGAGAAACCTTTTATCTCAGGCAGTTTTTTTTTCCTGCATCTTGCCTTGTCTAGATCTCAGAAAAGCTTGCTGAATGTAAAGGCTATGCTCCAGAAAGCAAGTTAACCCATATTTTTTTCCTGCCCACAACAAAAACCAAATAAATCAGGAAAGTGTCAATGGAGGGTCATACTTCAAAAACTCAGCTAGAAATTCTTTATAAATTCCTCACTTAGATGTGGCTACAGGAATGAAATCCTGAAATGAGTGGTGTTTTTCATTTATTTTATGCATAGAGACACTGCTTTCTACTTTCCACTCCTCAAGAATAAACCCATTTGCCTTTCAGACATTGTAATTTGGGTATATGTGTGGAATGTATACATGCATATTTTGGAGTAATACAAAATTAAAGGGAACAACAATCACAAAAACGACTTGTTCAAAGAACTGACCGAAATCGTAAACTTCTGTATCAAAAAAGTTAAAAAACACCGAGAAAAAGATGCAAGACAGGACTTAACATGTATGGCACAATGCATGAATTCTGTTGAAGAGGGTATGGATGGGAGAAGAGGTCTAAATTTGGTTAAGAATTGTATGATTATTATAATAGGGATGACTTTCTTTTCCTCTTGTCCATCTTCCTCCTCTTGGCAGCCGCCAAGATTTACACATTGTCAGTCCAGTTCTTTTTCTCTTAAACACTAATAAAAATATATTCCAGGTATATTTTAAAATATTTTTATTAATAAAAATAAGAACTCATAAAGGGGGCCCAAATTCCCCCATGTAACAATAGTTTCTGTGTAAACCAGTCGTTTATAAATATATGTGGTTAGAAAGAATATTTAAGGAAAAAGAAGACATTTTTAAATCTCTGAATAAAAATTTTCAGATATTATGAGTTGGCCACATTTATCTATAATGGGGATTGTACCTCTCCTACAAGCTCATTTTGTTCTGGATTTTAATATCTACAAATTATTTACAAAGGGACAAAGTACAGGTGCATTCGTGTTTGGGCCATGAATTACCTATGCATGCAATGTCTGTTATATAAATGTCTGGGCATGACTTTGATTATAACCATTTGTGATAACCCAAGTCATGTAGATCTGGTGAAACCTTATTGTGCACATGCAGTCATAATGACCTCTCCAGGATACTGCTATTTTCAAAATATCTCAGGAAGATTGCACTTGCCATTAATATAAAATAAGTCTAATAATTAAAATGCAGCAACTCTGCCCTAAAAGGTGTAGCAGTCAACTAACATTTGGTGTCTGTCAGGTATTGGTGTAAAGTGAATTCTTAAGCTTAGGTTAGGTTTTGTATTGCCCTTGTTGATATGAAAAGGCCTTGGCTTTAGAATTTAACTTATCCTGTTTTAATGAGCAAGGGCCAAGTAGACTCTATCGAGATTTAAAAGTTAACCTTCTGGGAGCCCAGTGGAACTTAGGGCTGTTTTGAAGGCATTTTTACTTCTAAGCTAATTAATCATGTACCCATTGGGGAGAAAAGAGCCATTTACTCATTTCCTAAGTTGAGTATAATTACACTAAATTGAGTTATGAAAACTCTAAGCCCATTTAGGCTGAGACTCTTGCATCATAATAAGTAATGTACCTCTGTGTGACATATCCATAAGAAAACCCACAGAGTTAAGAAAAATTGGCACCAGCAAGTGTTCTTATAATGCACATTAAAAAAAAAAATAGTGTTGGCATTTAGCCATTCTTTTAGGAGTGCTAGCGCCTTGGAAAAACTAACTTCACAGAATCTTATTCCTGAAAATATCAGCTCTAGACCCCCTGATGTTGCCTGTTCCCTCTGTCTTAAATCAGGAACTTATGAAAGCTCTCTAGTCTTGTTCATTAAATCATTCTGATATTTTTAACATGAGACAATCAGGAAATATTTTCTATTGGGAATATTGTGCACCCAGAGAGCTGGGTCTTTCACCACCTTGCCACTTTGTAATCAGTAACATTAAAATTAGTCTAATTCTGATGATTATTGCCAAGTTATCTTTGGACAATTATCAGTAGGAACTAGATCACATCAATTAAAAGAAACATGAATTGAGTACAAACTTTTACTGTGTAATGACTTGCATTATAGTGTTGAAGATACTTTTTGGTTGGGTTATGGATGCAAAACACTGTAGATTTTAAACTGAGGTGACTGAGACATCTTAGTATATTCCTAAGGAGACATTGTTAAATTTATTATTTGCTTATAACATTAGCTTTATAATGTACGGGAGAAGATGGGATGCTTTTAGTAAGTTTTCTGGCTTTGTTTGAACAGGAATATTAGATTAGAGAAAATCCTGCAGGATACAGCATGTTCCTTAAGGGCATGTATGAGTTTGTTTAATATTGGTCTGCCTTGCTAGACTGAATTTTCTCTGAAGACAATGATTACAATATTCTTGTACACAGATACGCTTCTAGCACAATTGTGTGATACCTGACATGCCCTCACTGAATTTTTGTTGCATAAATATATAAAAATCTAGAGCAATACACAGAAAACAAACTCAGCTTCATTATACTGTTGCCTGAGATGAAGTACACACTTTTGTCCACAATAGCATGCCCTGATATCAGATGTGTATTGTAAATACCTTTTCTAAAGCACACCTTTGCCATGTTAACTTACTCCATAGTTTTTGGCCCTGAGATAATTTTATGGCAGTCACTCGTTGCAGTCCCATCAAAAGGGCACACAGCAAACCATAATTGAAAATGGACAACCACCCAAATCAAGCAAGACTCTGACCCAAATCATGAGAGGAAGAAATAGTAATTCATTCTGGCGCCTTAATTAATTATCACACAGATTGCTTATTGATTTTCTTGTATTCAATGTGATGCGTTTTGAAGCAGCTTCCTTTCATACAAGGTGTGCACAGCATGAAGAAGGTCTATAGATGAAAACATATCAAAATATTTTAGAATATAAGGTGAGAGATTTTTCTCAGTGTTATCTCAAATTTTTCCCAGGCAGACACTCTGTGAGTACTTTGAAAATATATGTTACCTTTGGTTGGGTGACCAAATTCTGTGGCTGTGAGGCAAAAGAAAAATTATTTCAAGTAAATAAAATACCATGGGGAATTTTTTTTAATTTTATTTATTTCTGTATGTGTATGAATGTACTGTCTGCATGCAGGTTTGTGCACCCGTGTCGTGCAATGCCGCGGAGATCAGAAGAGGGCGTCGGATTCCCCTGGAACTGGAGTTCTCTTGTAATTGGAGTTACGGACAGTTCTCAGCCGCCATGTGGGTGCTGGGGATCGAACCCGGGTCCTCTGTAAGAGCGGTCGGTGCTCTTAACCGCTAGGCCATCTCTCCAGCCCCGGGGAATTTTTTTAAGTGAAGTATGAGCAGTGTTAGGATCTAGAAGCAAACCATCAGAGAATAATAAAATGGAAACAGAAAGAAGATGGACAAAGTCAGAAAGCAGGTGACTGTTTAAGACAAGCAAACAGACCTAGTTATAAAAGTCCTGCTTAGAATCTAGAAATGGAAGTACTAATACAATTATTCTGCTAAACAGATATAGTATTAAATTGATTTTAATAACTTATTTTATACCCATAGATTAATGCTTCTCTCAATTCTCAGCAAAGAAGTTTCTGTATAGAGCCTGTGCTGATTAACAAAAAGAACAAATGGCAATGTACAGAGAATATGGGGCTGTAGACTATTTAACCCTGAATAGGACAACTGCATCTTACTTTTGCCTCCCAAGGTTTAGTGATCATTTCAGAAGAGGGGGTGGAAAGATTGTAAGAGACAAAGGACTTGGATTACCATAAGGAAACAGAGTTTTTCAGACAGCTGCTCAGTTACTCAATGCTGACACGTTTCACAAGCTCCACAAGTGCCACATAAGTTGAAATCAGACAAAATTTCCATGTAGACGTTGGGAAGTGGGTTCCTCAGGGAACCTACCTTAGGAAATATTGGCAATCAATGGCTTCTGGGAAGAGAGGATTCAGTCTTCTTGAAGGGTGAGATTCTTGGTAAGGGTGAGAGTCTTCCACGGAGAAGGGTCCAGTGGAAGAACCAACACTGAAAGCCATTCGAAGACGTAAGCATGACTCTATAGGCCTTAATACATTTATTAGAGTACAGGAACTTTGGTGGGGGGCTAGTAAGAGAGTACAGATATGGAAGGGGAATCTAAACAGGATCAAATTATAAGGTAATAGATTAGCAAAAATGCAATAAAAAAGAAAATAATCATGTTTAGAAAAAAATCTATATACAAACCTACTCCTTATAACTCATATAAAAACATACAAAAGAAAGACTTAAAGGAATTACTTTGTACTACTAGATAATGTTACTCCTAGAAAAAGTGTATTACTAAACAATATTCCCAGTTCTCAGTATGGGATGCTTCCATAAGAGATATGGCCCCTAAAACAATATACATGGGGTCATTACTCTCGGTTCCTTAACAGGACTAGCAATTAACAATCTATTGCTGAAGACACCCACCTTGGTTTCAAGAAATAGAGAAAGTAAGCTGGAGCTGGGCTGGACAGGAAGTTTCTTCCCTGCTGACTAGCTTTCGAAATGCCAGAAGATGCTACCCCAGCTGCTAGGAGAGAAAAGCTAGCAATCATCTTATCCAACTATGAACCCAAAATCTAACTGTTCAGGCAAGATGTGAACATCTGGGCAATAGCAGTATGATTGTTCTGGGAGTCACCAATCACTCTTTGCTTGAATTTGGGGTTCTCTTCGTGGGTGGAAATGTATGCCTGCAATTGGTTTGTTGTTGTATTTGTTCCTTTTATTGAGACAAATTCTCACTGTATTGACCATGGTGTCCTCAAACACACAGACATCTGATTGCCTCTGCCTCTGCCTCCTGAGTGCTGGGATTAAAAGCATGTACCATCATGCCCAAGACATGCCTGCTATCATTAGTTTGGTTAACAACTCATACCTAGGGAAACATGGGCCTATATGTGAAAATTACTACTGCTGTTTAACTAAATTGGCATAGCATCAAACTGCCTTCTAAATCCCTATGTTTAGACTCAAAAAGAAAAGCTACTCTCAACATTAAGAACTACACTACACTACACTACACTAGTGTAGTGTAGTGCAGTGCAGTGTAGTGTAGTGTAGTGTAGTGTAGTGTAGTGTAGTGTAGTGTAGTGTAGTGTAGTGAATGAATAGACTCCTGGGTTCCTCCAATGCCAAGAGTAATTGTTGGTCACAGGAACAGCCCTAAACAAGAGACACTACCCCAGATAAGGCTCAGGGAATATTGTAGAAGAGGGGATAAGATATATATATAAGAAGAAGAAAATAGGATAACAAACTGTGAAATACCACCCTCTAGACTCACTACAACCATTGTAGTCATGAACTCACAACTGCAGTTATCTGTATTGGGCCAGCACAAGATCAACCTACAAAGAATCAATCCTGTAAATCACATAAAAGGGAGGGGTTCATAGTACTCTATCTCTTATTGCTGAACTAATAACTCTTGTAGATTCTGGGAGAGGGAGAAACATTGTATTCAATTATGTACCAATTGCTGAGACCAATGCATAGTTCCAAACCTGTGACCACACAGATAGCCCTGGTTAAACTCAGTGGATCACAAAATGTAACAAATCAACATGAATGTGAGAAAGAGATTTGTAGGGGAGAGGTGGGGTAGACAGGAGATGGCAAAAAGTGAGGGGTAATTATGTACATTTATGAAATAGTTGAGGAACAGTTTAATCAATAATAATAATAATAATAATAATAATAATAATAATAAAGGTGATACTCCCTAAATGAACTACAGATTTAATGCAGTTCCTATCAAAATTCCATCTAGCCATGCCATATCTACATCATTTAGGAGGTGGGGCAGTAGGATCAGGAGTACAAGGTCATTTTCAGGCATAGAGTGAGTTTGAGGATAGCCTGAGCTACATGAGTCTCCAAACTCCTACAATAACAAAAAATGATATATTTTTATTTTTCAGAAATAGACTAAATTTAAATTTTGTATGGAAGTATAAGTGTCTCTGAATAACCAAAATAACCTGGAAAATTTCACAAAACTGAAAGATTAAAAAATATATCAATCGAGTATAACTGATAATCCAAGTATCAAAACATATTTAAGGTAAATTGATTGAGCTACAGTGGTGTGAAGACCATTCAATGATGTAAGATCATTTCAACACACCAAAATATACACATATATTGCACATATTTGCATGTAAGTGACAAGTGATTTGCATTAAATGTATTTTTATCTAATTGCGAAGATGTTTATTGTTCTGTCTTTGGAAATAATGAAGAGCAAAAAGGTATAATACATTGGAACAGATCCTCTACACAATTTGTGAGATATGTGCTAGTACCCCTATTGACAAGTTAAGTAAATTGAGTCTCAGAAAGGCTAAATATTTTCTCATAGGTTATATAACATGGAAATACCATGGTATACATTAAACCCTAAAAGTATGTCCATAAAATGCATTTTTTTCATTTTTCAAGTCAGGATAATAAAAAAATAGCTTTTATCACAACCAACAGGTTGTTTCAGTATGTACTCCAGCTATAAGATGTTCATGCATCACTCCTCATAGCCATATAAGGTCTGGAGATAACACTGATGTCAATAATATGTCCATTTACCATTTACTTAGCAAAGCATATAATATAATATAATATATATGTATACATATATATATCCCTATGATATGTATACATATATATATATATATATATATATATATATATCCCTATGATATAACCAGAAAAATGATGTCCATTTTATGGGTGAAAACAATATACTTCATCACAGCTCCTATTTATGGGAGGTTTACCCTGTACCAGAAATTACCCTAAACAGTTAAATGTATTTTCTCACCTTTGTACATTTCTTATCGAATTTAACTTTTAATGACAATTGTATAGTCCAAGTATGGTTCAAAGAAGACAAGGGAACTTTCTTATGGCCACAGAACTAATGATGAAGTTAGGATATAAACTGACATGCCTGACCAAAATGCTGTTTTCACTGCTAGCCTATGAAGAAAATGAGCTGCAATTTCTCATTCCTTCTTTCTCTTCATAATAAATAGAAAAAAATAAAAAGCCGGGCATGGTGGCACACGCCGCCTTTAATCCTAGCACTCCAGAGGCAGAGGCAAGCGGATCTTTATGAGTTCAAGGCCAGCCTGGTCTACAGAGTGAGTTCCAGGACAGCTGGGGCTACAGTGAGATCCAGTCTCAAAAAGACCAATAAATAAATAAATAAATAAATAAATAAATAAATAAATAAATAATGCTTGTATCAAATGACATGCCTTGTTTTTGTTAGATCCTTCCTAGGCTTCCTTTGGTTTCTTTAAGCTGTCTATGATGTTCCATGTGATGTGCCCTTTGAATTCTGTTTCCTCGCTTTTGAATAGGCACAGATGACTTAAGAGTTTCAGAGCAACTCTACTTTCTTCTCAGCTTCTCACTTCTCTTATTATCTTTGTTTTTTTTTTTTTTTAACCATGTTTTATCCCTCAGATCACATAGGTATAAGACTGGCTGCTTATTCTTTGATTGGAGGAGAACTGAGAAAATTGTATAGCTCCTCATGTCTTTGTTAGAAATCTCATCAAAAGAAATAATTTGTTATTATAATTGTTCTGTGTTCAAGAGGTCCATGTTTAAAAGGAAATAGCTCCAGACCAAAAAGTCAAGATGTATTTAATACTCGAAATGGAATTTCTTGAACAGATCTTGAAAAGTAGCCTTGTGTGAACTGAGGCACACGTGTGTGTGTGTGTGTGTGTGTGTGTGTCCATGAGGATGTGCACACAGAGCTGTATCATATACAAAGGGAGTATGGTGGAAATGGAGCTTTTCCCATATTGTTGTTTTTCCATTGTGTCTTTGGCATGTATATTTTTTGTTGATGTTGTTGTTGTTTTCCCCTTTGTTTGTTTGTTTGTTTGTTTGGCTTCTGTTGCTAATCTCAAATGTTGATATGGAGGACTGGTTGGTCACTCAGTTTGCTTCCTGCTGGTTTCTTCCTCAGTTTTGGCTATGCAGCCTCGAATCACTGACCCTGCTGGATCCTCCCAACAACAGTAAACCATAGGACCAGCAGTTTATACTTTCCACCACAGTACCAGTAGCTTCACAGTACCAGTAGCTTGAGTGGGGAGAGGGTGGGAGGTTACTCCTTTGGCCCATGCACAGGACCCCACCTTGGTGGTGAGTGCGTGTGCCACTGGCTGTCCCTCTGCCCACCACACAGTTCCTCTCTATGGTTCTATCAGTGGGCGGCAGATGCCCAGGGTGGGTCACCACAAGCCTGCATGCCAGAAACCCACCTGCGCAATGATTGTGTGCACCACTGGCTGTCCTTCTATCCATGTACACAGTTCCTCTCTATGGTCCTAGCAGTGGGTGACAGATGCCCAGGGTAGGCCTCCGAAAGCCTGCACTTCAGAAACCCACCTGGGTGATGAGTACGTGTGTCTCTGTCTGTCTGTCTTTCTTTTTTTTTAAGTTTTATTTATTTTTTATGTGTATGAATGCACTGTCTGCATGTAGGTTGGTGCACCCGTGTCGTGCAATGCCGCAGAGGTCATAAGAGGGCATCAGATTCCTCTGGAACTGGAGTGAAAGAAGGTTCTCAGCTGCCATGTGGGTGCTGGGAATCAAACCCGGGTCCTCTGCAAGAGCAGTCAGCGCTCTTAACCACTGGGCCACCTCTCCAGCCCCTCTGGCTGTCTTTCTATCCATGCACACAGTTCAACTCTGTGGTTCTAGCAGTGGGTGGCAGATGCCTAGGGTGGGCTGCCGCAAGGCTGCATGCCAGAAACCCACCTGGGCAAGGAGTGTGTGCGTCGCTGGTTGTCCTTCTATCCATACACACAGTTCCTCTCTTTACTTATTTCTAAAGTTTATATGATATCTACCTAGTTGATCATAAATTTATAAAGATAGAATTAAACGAAACATTAAAAGGTACTAGGACTCAGTAATCAATAAGAGACAGATAATCATGCACACATCACAATAGCCATCATTATTGGGTGTATTGGTAAAGTTTTACAAAGCACATGTTGTCTCTTTCACACAAACATTTATCAACCTCTTTTGATTCTTGGATATATTTAATATCCCCATTGTGGTTGAAAAATGGAAGACTAGAGAAATTAAATAATTTCTTAACATATTCATTCATTAGTTAATTGATGTATATCTACATTATTTGAGATTCTGTGTTATTTAGAGGTTGAATAATATAAAAGTATACATTACCAGTTGTGTGGCTCATCATCTAGTGACAAAGATAAAAATTGAACAAGTGTATCTCAAAATACAGAATTAAAATTTGATAATTTGGAAAAATAAGAGAGAATATTCTAAGTAAATGGCATGTCTAAGACTTAAAGCTCACTTCTGATGACCAGTATTTTTTCTAACATACAATATAGCCTGAGGATATATCTTACTAGGGTAACTAACATACTTGATTGCCTTAATATATTGGGTTTTTCTGGATATGAGATTATCAGTGCTAAACTATAACTCTGGTCAAACCAAAATTGTTAGTTACTCTAATGTCTAGTATGTCAGGACTTGCCTCTTCCTATACTATCATCATTCCTATCCATGTGGACTCCATCAGGGTTCTTTCTGGAAAAATCAGTAACAGAAGAGAAGAAGAAGGTATAGGAATCAGAAATAATTACCATCAAAGGTCAGCCATGGAAAAATCACTGCTAGATGATATTTTGAAAAGTAGGCTGTCTTTGCCCTGAGTCACTCTATGCTAAAGGGCTATTCTGGTCTGGGAAGAGAAAGTGTGGTCAGAATGCAAAAGCAAAAGCATTTACTTTGGATCACTTTGAGAGGATATTTACTGAAGAGCAAGTTTTTAAATTTAAAATCTCCTACGATCCCCAAACAGATAATTTCAGGTAAGCCAAACACAAAAACAGTTGGGGGACAAGAAAGAGCTTACAGTAACTGAAGAGAATTGTCACTAGTGCAGAAAGGAGCAGCTCTACAAAGCATCTAGAGCCACTGGATACTGAGCTTTTGCAGTTCATATTTTTAAAAGGGTTAATTCCAAGAAAGCACTATCTGGATTGCATCAAACCAAGCAGCTCCTGGAGAGCAAATAATATAATTAACAGGGTAGAAAGATAATATATAAATTGAAACAAAATTTTTGCAAGTTATGCATCTGCCAGGGGCTTAATATCCAGATTATATATTATGATCTAAAAAACCCTGAACACTAAAAATCCAAACAATGCAATGTTAAAGAAACAAGGAGCCATTTCTAAAACGATGAACATATAAATATGTTCACCATCCTTAGCCATCAAGGAAATATAAATAAAGAGACTATACCATCTCATCCCAGATAGAATGTTTATCATTAAGAATACAAATGACAACAAATAATGGTGAGGATGAAAGAGGTTGGGTGGTGGAGGATGGGAGACTTATATATGGCTGTATGTATGCTCCTAAAAAAATGAACCTAAAACTCAAAATGGAGCTACCATTTGAGAAACCTGAAAATCTGTGTTTACTGTTCAGAAAATCCAAGTAATAAAATCAGCCTACTCATCCATCAACTGAGGAATGAATAAAGGAAATATGGAAAATATAGACAATAGAGTTTTATTCAACCATAAAGAAGAGCTAAATTATAACATTTGTAGGAAAATTGATGCAGTTTAAAATCACCATATTATATAAAACATGCTGGTCCCACAAATCTCTGTATATGACACATACACATAAATAACCTTAGAACAATATGTCAAGAAAAATAAAAGGGAAACTATTTGGATAGAGGAAAAGAATATGTGGGAGAGAGGGTTAGGGCAGAGGAGAGAGTGATGGGGAGTGAATACAATTAAATTACATGATATACTTGAAAAGTGGTAGGTAAGTTTAAGTGGAGAAGAGAGTATAAAGAAGGATACCAGTGAGCAAAGCATAAGGGATAACTACTATTAAAAATGTTTGAAAAAGTCACATTGAGTTAAAAAAAAAGAAAACAAAACAACAACAACAACAAAACCAGAAAGATGCAGAAAAGTTACGGCAGAATGCATGATCTGGGATGGGTAGGGGTGGGGCGGGGTGAAGGGAAGGGGATATATGCCTGAACTGAATTGNGACTACTTGTACTTAGTCATGTTGGAACTATCCAACGAACAGATTGAAATAAAACTTTTAAATTGCTTCTTCATATCCCAACTTTGTGTGCATTGAATTTTAGCGAGCCGATATGATTAAATGAGGTAAGGAAATCTCTGTAACTATCATATTAAGTATAAGGCTGAAGATGGGGAGGGGTTTGGTCTCCTGGGCATAAATATGTTAATGCCTAGGGTTTTGAGTCCAAACGTTACTGACATGGTCTTGGGAACATCATCTACCCTTTTTGCCCTTTTTTCTCAGTGTCCTCAACTATAAAAAAGGAATAGTAATAGTGCTTGTTTCACAGTATTATGAAGATCAGAAAAAAGTGCACGAGTACTCCAGGCCAAGCACATGGTAGACAATAGGTGCTGCTTGTGCTGTGCTGCTGCTGCTGCTGCTGTGTCCATTAACAGTCACCTCTGCAATAACTCATCGACCTATCAGAGAAGGTAGATATTGGTGAGTTAGGTTCTGAAATCAACTCTGCAACATTCAATGGGACAGAACTGTTTCAAACCCTGTGTCATTCACAGCTTTCCTTTTGTCTAAGCAGGAATAATGTCACCTTTTGTCCAGAGCTTGGCTGTGATACTAATTTAGAACACCTACTACATATCCAGCATACAAGTTGATACATAGTGATCATCAAATGAAAAGTGTTTCCATAGAAACATTTGTGTATGGGAGATTATACTCTTAATGTCTGGGAGTGTCCTGACTATATCTCATAAGATATCCTATTTCTCTTCTGGGTCATGTCTTCCCCTTTTAATCTTAGTCCCAGTTACATAGTGGTGTGCAACACTGGCAGAGGGAAAATATGAAAGCCTATGCCCTTAGATAGTCACCTGGAATTGGTTATGCTGTTCCCAATTATACCTTAGTATTTTTAGCACTGGAAAAAACAAAGGCACCTCTACCCCTGTGGTTTATAAATTCTGCATGGTTTAATTAGAGTGATGTATTTTATAACACATTTGAGCTACATGCATGTGACATACAGCACTAGTGTCCTTAGAACATCTGAAAATGTCAGAATCCTTTTTAAAAGCAGTTTGTTAAATGCTAACATAATGAAATTCTTCTAGAAAGTGATGCAGTGTAAATGATCACATCTATTGGAACGGTCAGTCATTATTAATGCAGGATAATTGTGGGAGAGACCAAACTGAACTGCTGATGAATCTAAATAGAAGAAGATGTGGAAAGGAGTGATTGTCAGTTGGCGATGAGTAAGACTCATGCTGGGCCTGCTTAGTGTAAGACAACATTTATTTATAATTGCAATCACTTGTAACAATGCGGTGAATTAACAATATTTGAAAGCACATTTCAGTCTATTAAGTACTTTGAATATTCCCCCAGCATTTATGTTTATAAAATCATTTGCTTAGCAGTCTTTGTTCATAGATAATGGCTGAGATTACAAAACTTAAGCCTAGGCTGTGTCCAAAATGAATCACAAAACTTCAGTTTATAAGGTTCATATTAATGAGGATTTATTATGGTAATAAATCTAGAAAGATCAAGGCATACAGTTGATTGTAGGTTTTGCGGCTTTTGTTTTGTTTCATTGTTTGTATTTTCTATCACAAGTTTCACCTTTACTGCCACTCTACAAATGATGTTGGGATTAGAAAAGTCCCATGGCAACAATCATAACTAAATGTGTTTTTAAATAGAGACTTACTTATTGAAGCCAGTTAATCTTCAATAAATGTAGCATCAGTAACATAAGAAGATAATGCAAAAATGTTAAATTTTATTGCTAATCTTAAATCCTGCTTTAGGGAAAAGGAAAACCCTAATACTGTGGTTAAAGAGTCAAATCATACTAGATTAACATTGGTGTACATTAATAATGAAAATAGCTGAGCCTGATAGTGTCACTTAAAGTTTTTGTGAATCACAGATATGGCCTTACAAATTAAACAGCTTGAATACCAGATAAAGACCTCTAGGGGAAAATTATTATTTTTAAAGAATTGGATGTAAATATACATCTTATAGTATGTGTTAAAAAGAAAATTTATCACCGGTGTAAATTAGCATACTGTTCATTTAACAGCATGAAAAGAATGGGAACTCTGCCAATCTGAATAAAAATGTAATAAAGGAGCCACTAAAATTGATTTTCATTTAAGTAGATTAAGAGTGTTTTCTTGCTTAACTGGAGGGAATACTCTGCCTTCCTTTGAGCTATTTTCAGCCATGACACTATTCACACGTGCATGATAAGACAATGTCCTATTTGTGGATATTTAAATGTCCCTTATCATCACCATCTTCAATCCTAAGCTATTTCTCAGTCTAATAAAAAGAAGAAACATATAGAAATAAATGTGCAAAAACCTTCTCATAAGTGCACAGACAGAACAAGTTGTGGGGGAGATGAAATGAATAGGTCCCCATTGTCCTTATTCTCTGTACACATTGCCCTTGCTAACTTTTTTCAATCTTAAGGTGCCTAATGGTCTTTTCTCTAGCCAAGAACCTCTAAGTGCAATAGCCCAAATAAGCTTAAGCTTCTGTTTCCCATCTGCTTTTCCGTCTTTTAATCTATGTTTACAAAATTTACTGCTCTGAGTCCATTTTATCAAACCCTTGCTGTCTTTTTAGGGTGTTAATAGTAGTAGTAATGACAGTAGAAGGAATCATAATATAACAATGAAAACAATAGCCAGCGTTGACTATAATCACTGCTTTATTATGCTCCAAGCACACTGAAAGCATTTTACATCCAGTACTTCATTTAATCCTCACTTTACACATGATGAAATTGAGGCTTAGAAAGATTAATTGTCTTGTTTAGAGTCCCATAGTGACTAAGAGAACTCAATTTGTTTGTTTAATTCCAAAGGCCAGGCTTTTTTAACCACACTCTGAAATTCTATGCTGCCTTTTTTGTTGAGGACAGGGAAACAGTAATAAGAGTTAATATCCCAGAAAAGTACTTTTTAAGTATTTTAAAAAGCAAAGTTGCTTTGTGGGCACCACGAACCATTTACAGGTCATTATGAGAATTATATGGGTATCAGCAATAGTTGGGAGAAGGGAGGGAAGATGGCAGTGTTCTTGAATAAGAGCAAGGTATAATGATGCATATGTTTGAAAATGTCATGATAAAACCCATTTTTAAAACTAAAATAACATAAAAAAGGCCAGGTATGGTGGTGACATACTTAATCCAGCCCAGCGAGTGCACAAAGGCAGAGCAGTACTTCTGGTAGATCAGTGCCCGTGATCTACATAAGTGAGTTACCCAGCCAACCAGGGCTGCATAGTGAAGATCCTGTCTCAATATTAAGAGGATGGGAACAGGTTTATGCTGCTAGGTATAATGATTCTAACATGTAACTTAGTCATGCGAAGGCAAAGCTACACAATCTTTTAAATATCCCACAGTACAGTCAAATCAGCAAGATCTACATGATGAACAAAAACCAGTCGGTGACATCCAAGGTGGATGAAGGGAAATTTCATGGGTTCTTATCTCACAATGAAGAAGCTAATAGGCCAATAAATGGGATCTAATTAGGTAGGGAGGGAGAAGTCAATTTTCATCAGGGACCATCTATCTTAGAGGTTATCTAATCCCAAGTAGATATGTCCTAGAAAACAGGTCCATTATGTACCACGTAAATGAACTCAGTTTCATAATGACAAGACATTGTCAGGGAGTGGGGGACACCTCAGGAGAGGTTATGTCATGGGAACCCGGAGATGGATTAGAAACAATATAAATAAAAAAACGAAAAACAAACAATATAACCTATAATCATGTATGAAATTTCTCAAAGACAAAATTATTAAAACCATTTTAAACAATCAATAAATGCAAGGAAAAGAGTAGAAGAGTGAGAAGGGGAAAAAGAAAGAAACATTCAAGTTTTAGACTGAAATGGAACCGTTTACCTGAGTTGAAACACCCATAAGCTCTCATTTCTTTGGCAAGTTACAAGCGCAACTAATGTTGAGAAGATGCCACAAAACTGCATAGATTATTCCTCTATTCACTCTTTCCTTCCATGGTAGCTAAAATCCTGGTCCAATAAAATGTAGTCAGAGTAGAGTATTAATTTCATTCAACATGGTGATAGTCACTTCCCACAGGAAATCCAAATGGCTAACAGATGAGAAATAATATCCTATGCCATCAGTGAAAATATAAATCAAAACATACACTGACATTTCAATCTCAGTGAAGTTATATAGGCTATACCCATCAATTGAAAATACAAATATTGAGGTATAGGAATAAGAGGATATGCCACACTTTACACATTTGGTCGAAATGTAAAACTATACAGCCATAACTGCAATCATTTTTGGAAGTTCCTCAAAAGAAACTGACAGCCAGGATGGTGTGGAGCACATGCTTAATGCCAGCACTCTGGGGCAGGTGTAAGGGATCTTTGTGAGTTCAAAGGACAGCCGTTACACAGCAAGTTCCAGGGCCCCATCTGGTTCACAGGGAGACCCTGACTCAAAAACATGACACAAAAAAGAACGGAAAAGCATAATTAGAATTACCATATGACACAGCTATACCACTCTTGACCATATAGCCAAATAATATGTATCCTACAATAGAAAACTACCTGAATCCATCTTCTTGGTACACTATTCAAATAGCCAAGCTCAGTGGATTAGTGTAGATGCCCAATCCATAGTGAATTGATAAAGAAAACATAGTCCATATCACAATGGGATTTTATTCAATTCCATAAAGAAGACTGAAATTCTCATTATCTGGAAATGTTATTAGACTGGAGATTATCAATTTTAGGGAACCAAAGAAGATCCAGGGGACACAATATCAACCATGCCTACACAGCAACAAAAATGGATGACATGAAAGTAGAAGAGGGACTATACAGTAACTAGGAAGGGGGTTATGAAGAGGGGTAAGAAAAGTGAGGATAATAGAGTATAGAATGTGGGGGGGGGCTGTGGGGATAGTGCAGCCGTTAAAGGATGAGGCTAAGAACCGCAAAAAAACAAGAGGAGAGGAGAGTATAGATGTAAGACAGACATAACTATCAAAAACACACTGATATGCCATGCATGGAAATGTCACAGTGGAGTCCACTAATTTGAAGAGTTAATGGATTTTATAAAAATAAATGAAGGGCTGGAGAGATGGCCTAGTGGTTAGAGTGCCAAGCCGTTCTTGCAGGGACCTGGGTTCGATCCCCAGCACCCACATGGCGACTGAGAACGTCTTTAACTTCTCACTCACTTTCCAGGGGGAATCTGAGTAAACGATACCCATCCTTCTGACTTCTGTGGACATTGCAATGACACGGGTGGACAAATCTACACGCGAATGTACATTATAATCATACAAAAAAATAATAAATAAAATAAAAACTAAATAAAATAATGAAAACCAAAATTCATGGGTAACTAAGCGTGGTAAAAGATGCTTGGTTTTCCTTACTTTTCTTAAGAACGTACTAGATATAGGCATAGTAGATCTCAGAGGTAACCTCAATTTCTAAAGCCTATGAGGTTATATAAATCTGTATGGTTCTCTTACAGTCAGTGATAAGTAAACATGTAAACATCGAGAAAAACTTTAAGATGAAAAGGACATTATTTGAGGGATGAGGAGTCTTACAACCCTAAGTCTACCAGATGAAACATCTGTAGCTATGCTTTGGCATCTGCCTCAATTCCTAAACCAGTATTTTCTCCCAGGCACAGTCTCTGTTCTGAAACTTCTATCTGTCTATATATCCTATTCTATCTTATCATCTATCTATCTATCTATCTATCTATCTATCTATCATGCTATATAGAACTATCTCAGCTACTAGTTATCACAGCTATCCAGCTAGCTAGCTAGAGTAGCTATTGTCTAGGCAAGTCTTATAAAGTAATGGGTTTTCAATTGTGCACTTTTTCTGTTATTTTATTTTCATATTTATTTATTGTGTTCTTTGTGTATTTCAACATCATTTTACCATGCAGAAAAGTTACGGCAGAATGCATGATCTGGGATGGGTAGGGGTGGGGCGGGGTGAAGGGAAGGGGATATATGCCTGAACTGAATTGGAAAATGATGTATGAAATACACAAAGCATCAATAAAATAAAATAAAATAAAATAAAGGAAAAGTCACATTGAAACCCATTACTTTATAAACTGCCTAGACAAATAGCTAGCTAGCTAGCTAGCTGGATAGCTAGATAACTAGATAGCTAGATAGCTAGATAGATGATAGATAGATAGATAGATAGATAGATAGATAGATAGATAGATAGATAGATAATAGACAGATAGAAGTTAGAACAGAGACTGTGCCTGGGAGAAAATACTGGTTTAGGAATTGAGGCAGATGCCAAAGCATAGCTACAGATGTTTCATCTGGTAGACTTAGGGTTGTAAGACTCCTCATCCCTCAAATAATGTCCTTTTCATCTTAAAGTTTTTCTCGATGTTTACATTGTTTACTTATTCACTGAGCTGTAAAGGAACCATACAGATTTATACCTCATAGGCTTTAGAAATTGAGGTTACCTCTGAGATCTACTATGCCTATATCTAGTACGTTCTTAAGAAAAGTGAAGGAAAACAGCTCTTTACCACGTTAGTTACCATGAATTTTGTTTCATTTATTTATTTAGTTTTTATTTTATTTATTATTTTTGTATGTGTATGAATGTACTGTCAGCATGTAGATTTGTCCACCCGTGTCATGCAATGTCACAGAAGTCAGAAGAGGGTGTCAGATTCCCCTGGAATTGGAGTTAAAGACAGTTCTCAGTCGCCATGTGGGTGCTGGGGATCGAACCCAGGTCCTCTGCAAGAACGGTTGGCACTCTTAACCACTAGGCCATCTCTCCAGCCCTTCATTTATTTTTATAAAATCCATTAACTCTTCAAATTAGTGGACTCCACTGTGACATTTCCATGCATGGATATATTGTGTTTTGATTAGATTATGTCTGTCTTACATTCTATACTCTCTCTCTCTTTTTTTTTTGCGGTTCTTAGCCTCATCCTTTAACGGCTGCACTATCCCCACAGCCCACATTCTATACTCTATTATCCTCACTTTTCTTACCCCTCTTCATAACCCCCTTCCTAGTTACTTATAGTCCCTCTTCTACTTTCATGTCATCCATTTTTGTTGCTGTTTGTGCATGGTGATATTTGTCTGGATCTTGCTTTGTTCCCTTAAAATGATAATCTCCAGGTCTAAACATTTTCCAGATAATGAAGTAATTTCAGTCTTCTTTATGGATGAATAAAATCCCATTGTGATATGGACTATGTTTTCTTTATCAATTCATCTATGGATGGGCATCTACACTAATGCCACATCTTGGCTATTGTGAATAGTGTCACAATAAAGATGGATTTTCAGGTATTTCTATTGTAGGATACATAATTATTTGGCTATATGGTCAAGAGTGGTATAGCTGTGTCATATGGTAATTCTAATTATGCTTTTCCTTTCTTTTTGTGTACTGTTTTTGAGTCAGGGTCTCCCTGTAACCCAGATGGCCTGGAACTTGCTGTGTAGTCCTTGAACTCACAAAGATCCACTTACACCTGCCTCCAGAGTGCTGGCATTAAATGCATGTGCCACCACTCCTGGCTGTAGTTTTCTTTTGAGGAACTTCCAAAATGATTGCCATTTATGGCTGTAGTAGTTTACATTCTGACCAAATGTGTATAAGTGTGGCATATCCTCTATTCCTTACCAATATTTGTATTTTATTGATGGTAGCCTATATAACTTCACTGAGATTGAATGTCAGTGTAGTTTTGATTTATATTTCACTGATGGCATAGGATATTATTTCTCATCTGTTAGCCATTTGGATTTCCTGTGGGAAGTGACTATCACCATGTTGAATGAAATTAATACTCTACTCTGACTACATTTTATTGGACCAGGATTTTGTACATGGATAGGAAGAGTGAATAGAGAATATCTATGGCAGTTTTGTGGCATCTTCTCAACATTAGTTGGCTTGTAACTTGCCAAAGGAAATGAGAAGCTTATGGGTGTTCAACTCAGGTAAACGGTTCATTTCAGTCTAAAACTTGAATGTTCTTTCTTTTCCCCTTCTCACTCTTCTACTCTTTTCCTGCATTTATTGATTGTTAAAATGTTTAATTACATTTTGTCTTTGAGAATTTCATACATGATTATAGTTATATTGTTTGTTTCTTTTTTTATATTTATATTGTTTCTATCCCTCCGGGTCCCTGACTAACCTCTCCTATGTCCCCCACTCCCTGACAATGTCTTGTCATTATTAAACTGAGTTCATTTAGTGGTACTCATATGTACTTTTGCTTAGGACTATCTACTTGGGATTAGATAACCTCTAAGATAGATGGTCCCTGATGAAAATTGATTCTCCCTCCCTAAATAGTCCATTGATTGCCTATAGCTCTTCATTGTGAGATAAGAACCCATGAAATTTCCCCTATCCACCTTGGCATGTCGACTGGTTTTGTCATCATGTAGATCTTGCTGGATTACTGTACTGTGGATATTTCATTGCTGTAGCTTCCTTCTCATGACTAGAACATTAGAATGCATTAACTAGCAGCATAAATCCTGTTCCTCTCCTCTTAAATTGAGACAGGATCTCACTATGCAGCCCTGGTTGGCTGGGAACTCACTATGTAGACCACACTAGCCTAGAAATCACCTGCTTCTGCCTCTTGAGTGCCGGGATTAAAGGCATACACCACCATACCTGGCTTTATTTATTTATTTTAGTTTTAAAAATGGGTTTTATCATGACATTTTCAAACATATGCATCATTATACCTTGCTCTTATTCAAGAACACTGCCATCTTCCCTCCCTTCTCCCAACTATTGCTGATACCCATATAATTCTCATAATGACCTGTAAATGGTTGGGTGCCAAAAGCAACTTTGCTTTTTAAAAATACTTAAAAAGTACTTTCTGGGATATTAACTCTTATTACTTTTCCTGCAACAAAAAAGGCAGCATAGAATTGCAGAGTTGTGGTTAAAAGCCTGGCCCTTTGGAATTAAACAAACAAATTGAGTTCTCTTAGTCACTATGGGACTCTAAACAAGACAATTAATCTTTCTAAGCCTCAATTTCATCATGTGTAAAGTGAGGATTAAATGAAGTACTGGATGTAAAATGCTTTCAGTGTGCTTGGAGCATAATAAAGCAGTGATTATAGTCAACGCTGGCTATTGTTTTCATTGTTATATTATGATTCCTTCTACTGTCATTACTACTACTATTAACACCCTAAAAAGACAGCAAGGGTTTGATAAAATGGACTCAGAGCAGTAAATTTTGTAAACATAGATTAAAAGACGGAAAAGCAGATGGGAAACAGAAGCTTAAGCTTATTTGGGCTATTGCACTTAGAGGTTCTTGGCTAGAGAAAAGACCATTAGGCACCTTAAGATTGAAAAAAGTTAGCAAGGGCAATGTGTACAGAGAATAAGGACAATGGGGACCTATTCATTTCATCTCCCCCACAACTTGTTCTGTCTGTGCACTTATGAGAAGGTTTTTGCACATTTATTTCTATATGTTTCTTCTTTTTATTAGACTGAGAAATAGCTTAGGATTGAAGATGGTGATGATAAGGGACATTTAAATATCCACAAATAGGACATTGTCTTATCATGCACGTGTGAATAGTGTCATGGCTGAAAATAGCTCAAAGGAAGGCAGAGTATTCCCTCCAGTTAAGCAAGAAAACACTCTTAATCTACTTAAATGAAAATCAATTTTAGTGGCTCCTTTATTACATGTTTTATAGTTGGCAGAGTCCCATTCTTTTCATGCTGTACAATGAACAGTATGCAATTTTACACCGGTGATAAATTTTCTTTTAAGACAGATATGAAGGTTTTTAACTCTTTAAAAATAATAATTATTCCCCTAGAGTCTTTATCTGGTATTCAAGCTGTTTAATTTGTAAGGCCATATCTGTGATTCACAAAACTTTAAGTGACACTAATCAGGCTCAGCTATTTTCATTATTAATGTACACCAATGTTAATCTAGTATGATTTGACTCTTTAACCACAGTATTAGGGTTTTCCTTTTCCCTAAAGCAGGATTTAAGATTAGCAATAAAATTTAACATTTTTGCATTATCTTCTTATGTTACTGATGCTACATTTATTGAAGATTAACTGGCTTCAATAAGTAAGTCTCTATTTAAAAACACATTTAGTTATGATTGTTGCCATGGGACTTTTCTAATCCCAACATCATTTGTAGAGTGGCAGTAAAGGTGAAACTTGTGATAGAAAATACAAAGCAATGAAACAAAACAAAAGCCAGCATAACCTACAATCAACTGTATGCCTTGATCTTTCTAGATTTATTACCATAATAAATCCTCATTAATATGAACCTTATAAACTGAAGTTTTGTGATCATTTGGACACAGGCTAGGCTTAAGTTGATCTCACATTATCTATGAACAAAGACTGCTAAGCAAATGAATTTTATAAACATAAATGCTGGGGGAATATTCAAAGTACTTAATAGACTGAAATGTGCTTTCAAATATTTTAATTCCACCTCATTGTTACAGTGATTACAATTATAAATAAATGTTGTCTTACACTAAAGCAGGCCCAGCATGAGTCTTACTCATCGCCAACTGACAATCACTCCTTTCCACATCTTCTTCTATTTAGATTCATCAGCAGTTCAGTTTGGTCTCTCCCACAATTATCCTGCATTAATAATGACTGACCGTTCCAATAGATGTGATCATTTACACTGCATCACTTTCTAGAAGAATTTCATTATGTTAGCATTTAACAACTGCTTTTAAAAAGGATTCTGACATTTTCAGTATGTCTAAGAGTCACCTAGTGCTGTATGTCACATGCATGTAGCTCAAATGTGTTATAAAATACATCACTCTAATTAAACCATGCAGAATTTATAAACCACAGGGGTAGAGGTGCCTTTGTTTTTTCCAGTGCTAAAAATACTAAGGTATAATTGGGAACAGCATAACCAATTCCAGGTGACTATCTAAGGGCATAGGCTTTCATATTTTCCCTCTGCCAGTGTTGCACACCACTATGTAACTGGGACTAAGATTAAAAGGGGAAGACATGACCCAGAAGAGAAATAGGATATCTTATGAGATATAGTCAGGACACTCCCAGACATTAAGAGTATAATCTCCCATACACATAATGATTCTATGGAAACACTTTCATTTGGACAACTATGTATCAACTTGGTATGCTGGATATGTAGTAGGTGCTTCTAATTAGTATCACAGCAGCTCTGGACAAAAGGGTGACATTATTCCTGCTTAGACAAAGGAAAGCTGTGAATGACACAGGGTTTGAAACAGTTCTGTCCCATTGAATGTTGCAGAGTTGATTTCAGAACCTAACTCACCAATATCTACCTTCTCTGATAGGTCGATGAGTTATTGCAGAGGTGACTGTTAATGGACACCAAAGCAGCAGCAGCAGCAGCAGCAGCAGCAGCAGCACCTATTGTCTACCATGTGCTTGGCCTGGAGTACTCGTGCACTTTTTTCTGATCTTCATAATACTGTGAAACAAGCACTATTACTATTCCTTTTTTATAGTTGAGGACACTGAGAAAAAAGGGCAAAAAGGGTAGATGATGTTCCCAAGACCATGTCAGTAACGTTTGGACTCAAAACCCTAGGCATTAACATATTTATGCCCAGGAGACCAAACCCCTCCCCATCTTCAGCCTTATACTTAATATGATAGTTACAGAGATTTCCTTACCTCATTTAATCATATCGGCTCGCTAAAATTCAATGCACACAAAGTTGGGATATGAAGAAGCAATTTAAAAGTTTTATTTCAATCTGTTCGTTGGATAGTTCCAACATGACTAAGTACAAGTAGTCATCTTCCAATGACAAACATTTCGATAAATGGGGAGGAGGAGAATGCATATAAGAAGTGTTAAATAGTGTTATATTCAGGTTACAAAGATAACATCGTAAGTCCCATTTCATAGATTTTTATAACAGTAAATCAAAGCTAAGTAGCTTGCTCAAAGTCCCATAGTTTGTACTTTGTTTTTCTTTGTACTCAGTTGTATAGAACTTGCAAATTCAGAATGAAAACAAAAGCTGTTGTATATCAAATCATTTAAGCAATAAATGAACATTTTTAAATGGAAAAAAAAGAATTCAGTAAGTGAGAGTATATGTCTACCATCTTAGCATCATCTATGCCAAAGCTTATACAGTTTTCAAGCTGTCACATTATTTTTCACAGACTTTAGTTCAGAGAGGTATTTCTGTGGTTATATCTCATGCTGTTTATGTTGTATAGGGTACCTAACATCTTTGTGCTTCCAGTTTTGAATGTTCTTATAGTAGAACATTTGCCATTAGATTACAGAGATTAAGTGAGATGATGTGTATATTGCCAGTATAACACTTATAATCTGAGGGCCCACAGGTATATTTTTCACATCGTTCCTATTTTTTTAATTTTATTTACTGGTTCTGCTTATTTGGGTATATAATGCCCATTGTGGTAGGCAGTGACCACATGAAATCCTTAAATTTTAATTTTTACTTATTATTTTTATTTCATTCAGTTTATTGTACTGTAAACTGACAGAATATATGTTCATATTTATTATTTACAATATGGAATAATTGAAGAAAACAGAATATAGCCATCATTAAAATCATAATACTTTTCTGATAAGAGCATTTTAAATTTACTCTAGTAACATTTAAATACAAGAAGAACTATTATCTGTAGTTACAGCACAAAAATTTCAAATTATGTATTTGTCTTAACAAATCATAACTTTCTACCCTTTGAGCAACATCTATTTTCCCTAACTCCTTGCCTCTGTCAATTACCACTCTAGTACTCTACTCTCTGGTTCAATTATGTCAATTTCTTTATCCTTCCACATATTAATGACATAATAGTATTTAAGTTTTTGAGTATGGTTTATTCACTAAGCATAGTGTCCTACAGGTTTATTTATGTTATTGAAAGTTACAGAGTTTCCTTCCTTTTGAAGGCTGAAAAGTTTGCCATTGTATATATTCTTCACATGATTTATTCATTAATCCATGGGCATCAAAGTCAAGACAAAATATATGTATAATAGTGCTGCACTAAACATGGAAGCACAGATGTCTCTTTGCTACATGGATTTCGTTTCCTTTGGATATGTATTTAAGAACTGGATTGCTAGATAACAGTAGCTAAACATTTTATTTATTTACATTTATGTTTATAGTGTACTGTCAGGTGCACTCCTGTCAAGCAATGCCAGCGAAGGTCAGAATGGGGCATCAGATCCCCTGGAACTGGAGTTATGGACAGTTTTAGCCACTCTGTGGATCCTGGGAATCAAACCTGGGTCCCCTACAAGAGCAGCCAGTGCTCTTAACCACTGAGCCATCTCCGCAGCCCCTACAATTTTTAATTTTAAAGGATTTCCAAAGTGTTTTCCACAAAAGCTGTGCAAATTTGGATTTCCAGCAAAGTGCACAAGAGTACTTTTTTCTTACATCTTTACCAAAACTTTTAATTTTGTTTTTAATAACTAGTTTAAGAGTTGTGAGATGAGGGGCTGGAGAGATGGCCTAGTGGTTAAGAGTGCTGACTGATCTTGCAGAGGACCCGGGTTTGATCCCCAGCACCCACATGGAGGCTGAGAACCGTCTTTAACTCCAGTTCCAGGGGAATCCGACACCCTCTTCTGACCTCTGCAGCATTGCAGAATACGGGTGCACAAACCTACATGCAGACAGTACATTCACACACATACAAAAAATAAATAAAATGAAAAAAATAAAATAAATAAAATAAGAGTTGTGAGATGATAACTATCTGTAGTTTTATTTTCTTAATGATTAGTGATGATGAAATTTTTTATCTATATGTTTGTCCTTTGTATGCCTTTAAAAATGTCTACTCAGGGAGACTTGAGTGCACAGAGCTTAGATCAGGGATTTCCCATGACCACCTGAAGCACAGGTAAATGGATGGAACTAGAAGATATCATGCTAAGTGAAGTAACACAGTCCCAGAAAAACAAACGATGAATGGCATCCCTCATCTGTGGATGCTAGCTCCAGTTACCTAGTTTTAAGTATTTCTTGTGCAGGGCTGCTTGAGTTTTTGTGCAAGTATTTTGGAGTGATGCATATTGGAAACAACAACAACAACAAAAACAACAGAAAAAACTGGATCAAAGAATTGACTGAAACGGTGAACTTCTGCTCTAAACAGTGAACTAATGCATCCAGAATTTTGAGAGACTGAGAAAAAGATGAAAAACATGTTTGGCAAAATGCATGAGCTCTGGTGGGGTGGGGAGGTAGGGAGGGGGACACAGGTCTAGATTTGATATGTAATGTAATCTTGCATAAAAAAAATAAATTAAAAAATGTCTACTCAGATCCTATGGTCCGATTCTTTTTTTAATTTTTAAGAATTTCAAACATGAGTATTGTCTTTGCATTATTTCCATCCTTCCTAGTTCCCTACCAACACCTCCCATGTCTCACCTTTCAATTTTTTGCCCTCTTCTTTATGTGTGTGTGTGTGTGTGTGTGTGTGTGTGTGTGTGTATGTGTGTGTGTGTGTGTGTGTGTGTGTGTGTGTGTGTATGTGTGTGTGTGTGTGTGTGTGTATGATGAAGTGAGTCTATTTAGTGATGTTCCTGCGTACCTCTGTTTATAGATGCCCATTAGGGATAATGTGTCAGAGAGCTAGTCCCTGGGGGAAGCTGATTCTCCGTCCCTCACCATGCATTGATTACCTGTAGCTCTTCATCTTGAGGTGGAGCCCTGTGACATTTCCCCATCTACCTTGGCACGTAAAATACTTTTGACATTCCGCAGATCTCCTTAGACTATGATACTGTGCAGATGTCATTGGGACAGCTTCACTTTCATGTGTAGAATGCATTAACTAGCATCAGATGTCTTAATACTGTCTCTTACATTCCCTCCACCCCTCTTCCACAATGTTCTCTGAGATTTAGGGGTCACTTAGGGCTGACATATCACAATCATTTATTATTAATTAAACAGTTGTAGAAATTTATAATAGTTTCCATCTATTGCAAAAAGAACCTTCTTTTTATGAGTGGTGAGAGCTATACTTCTCTGTAAACATAAGGATATCTATTTACAATATAGTAAGAAATTACATTGGTAGGGTTTCTTTAGTGTCTACGGCCTCTCCAAACATGTGTACTTGGCTAAGTTTAAAGTACCACACATGATTTCCTTCCTACTGAGCAAGCCTTAATTATGATTAGACAGCTGTTGATTATTCCCGAGATAAAATACTACTAGAGAAATAAAGATAATTTTCTGGGCCAGTCATTGTTGTGGGTTCATGTAATTTGTAATGCTGTTATTGACTTATTTGAGATACTTTTATTTTTAATATTTTATTTATTATTTTTATTTTATGTGTACTAGTGAATTGACTGCATGGATGTAAATACACCTATGTTGTGAAGTGCAAGCTGGGATCAGAAGAGGGTGTCAGATCCCCTGGAACTGAAGTTAGCCACTGTTTTTAGCCACCACGTGGGTGCTGGGAATTGAATCTTCTGCAAGAGCAGCCAGTGATCTTAACCGCTGAACATCTCTCCAGCCTCAAGATGCTTTTATATTTATGTGCACCTTTTATCAAGCATATGGTTTATATTTTTTTCTCCCAATCATTTTTGTAGTTTAGTATGTTCATTCATTTTCTGTGCAAACTGTTTTAATTTGATGCAGTCATTTGACTTTGTTTGGTTTTATTGTCTATGTTTTTTGAAGTCATATCAAAAGCTAGTGTTTGCCCAGACCAATATAAAAAAAAAACTTTCATCCTGTTTTGTTCTAGGAATTTTAGCACTTTAATATCTTATATTTTAGTCTTTTATCCATTTTGATATGAGTTTGATGCACAGTGTAATTCTAATTTACTTTTTTGCTTGTAGATATGCAGAGTTGCCTGTCCTATTTTTTGAAGAAATTGTGCTTTCACCCTTTTGTCTATTATTATCAGCTGTATGTAGGTAGAACTTTAGTAAAACTCTGTCTTTTATTTGTTCTTTATATCTTTTGCTGTCTACTACTGGCTTATTTTCATTACTGTGGCTTGATAATATATTTTGAAGTCAGGTAACATTATGCCTCAGGCTTTGTCCTTTCTCAACTTTGTCTTTTGACCACTTGGGGTCTTTTGTGCTTCCATATAGTTTTAGAATTTTTTATTGCTGTAAGAATATCATTGGAATTCTATGCACAGAATGAGTATATTGCTTTAAACTGTATGCACAATTGTAAGCATGCTTAGTCTTTTATTTTTAATACAATATTTTATTGATGTTTTGTGTATTCCAGACATCATTTTCAGTTCAACTTAGACATATTCCCCTTTCCCTTCTCCCCACCCCACGTCAGATAATGCATACTGCCATACATGTCCTGCATCTTTCAGTCTTTTAAAAGTTTTTCTCTGAAAAGGTTAATTGTTTTGGGCAGAATTTAACTATATCAGTCCATTCTATGACCCAGTCCTTATGTTGTGGTTCCCTCCTAATTGTATTGCTCCAAAATATGCCTATATAAATGTCATATATGTACCAGAATTATGTCCTCCAGGAATGAACTGTGTGGTAACTCTGATATATGTTTAGGAGTTTACATTTTTACCTTTAATTTCATATTACTCTAAAATATACCTTCCTCCTATATACATTAATTATCATGTCTGAAATTAATTCTAGGGCTCAATAAGAGATTGACATTATAACTTCACAGTTGCTTGCAGATAGAAAGAAATAATAATATTGCTCAGCTTGCCTTTCATTTGGGGGATTTGGTACTAGCATCCACAAATGAGGGAAACAATTCCCCATTTGTTTTGGGGGACTGTGTTACTTCACTTAGCATAATGGCTTCAAGTTCCATTCATTTACCTGCAAAGTTCATGATGGCATCTTTCTTTACCACTTTATAGAATTACATTGTGTAGATGTACCACATTTTTCTTATCCACTCGTCAGCTGAGGGGCATTTGGGTTGGTTCCAGCTCTTCCCTAACGTGAAGAAAGCTTTGCAGTAGGATGACTCTTGTGGGTATATACTCAGGAGTGGTATGGCTGGGTCAGGTGGTAGACTCATTTTGAGTCTTTTAAGGGTTCTCCACACTGCTTTCCACAGTGGTTAAACGAGTTTACATTCCCACCAACAGTGCATGAGTGTCTCCCTTTCCCCACAACCTCTCCAGCATTTGGTGTCTTTTGTTTCCTTTTTTATTGTCTTTTGTTTATTTGATCTTAGCCTGTCTTATGGGAGTGAGATGATACTTTAGAGTGGTTTTAAGATAATTTGCATTTCCCTAATTATTAATGAAGTCGAACACTTTTTAAGATGTTTCTCAGCCATCTTCCTCACTGGTGAAGTCTCTGTTCAGCTCTTTACTCCATCTTTTGAATGAGTAATTTGTTTTCTTACTTCTTTTCTTTTTAAGTCACTTATATATTCTGGATGTTAATGTTCTGTAAAATGAATCAGTGGTGAAGGTTTCCTCCCACTCTGGGTTTTCTCTTCACTCACTTGATCATTTCTTTTGCTGTACAGAAGCTTTTGGGTTTGATGAGGTCCCACTTATCAGCTGTTGCTTTATTTCCTGTGCAGCTGTTGTTTGATTTAGAAAGCCTTTTGTGGCTACTGTTTGATTTAGAAAGTCTTTTCTGACAGGGGTGGTGGTGAACACCTTTGATCCTAGCACTTGGGAGGCAAGGCAGTTGCAGGCGGATCTCTGTGAGTTCAAGGCCAGCCTGGTCTACACAGCAAGTGCCAGGCCAGCTGAGACTAAAGCGAGACCCTGTCTCAAAAAGGCCCCCAAAAGTATTTTCCTACCCCTATGTCTTTCTTGTAGATTGTTCCCAACTTTTTCTACTATCACTTTCAGAGTTTTGGGTTTCACATTGAGGTCTTTGATCCACTTGGAGTTGATTTTTGTACAATGTGAGAGACATGGGTTTAATTTCCTTCTTCTACATATGGTGATCCAGTTTTTCCAGCACTATTTGCTGAAGATATTGTCTTTTCTCCAATGAACATTTTTGGCCCCTTTATTGAATATGAGGTGGCTGAAATTATATGAACTCAAGTTTGGATCTTCAATTTTGTTCAGTTGGGCAATAGGTCTGTTTTTGTGCCAGTACCATGCTGTCTTTATGATTATAGCCTTGTAATCTAGCTTGAAGTCCGGTAATGTGATTCCCCCTTGTATTGCATTTTTTGATTAGGGTTGCTGTAGCTATTTGGGGTCTTTTGTTTGTTGATATGAATTTAAGGATTTTTTTCCCAAGTCTGTGATGAAACTCATGGGGGTTTTAATTGGGATTGCATTGAATCTGTATATTTGGGTAGAATGGATATTTTTGCTATATTAATTTTTCCAATCCATGAGCATGGGGTTTTTTTTTCCATCTTTTGATGTCATCTTCAATCTCCTTCTTCAAGGGCTTAAAATTTTTGTTGTAGAGATCTTTGGTGTCTTTGGTTAGGTTTGTTCCCAGGATTTTTGGGGGGGTAGGGATTGTGAGTGGGAGGGTCTCCTTATATTCCTTCTCCAGTTGCTTGTTTTTGGTATAAAGAAGGGCTACTCATTTTTCTAGGTTAATTTTGTATCTTACCACTACTAAAACTCTTGTTTCTAGGAGTTTTGTGGTGGAGTTTTTAGCATCCCTCAGGTAAATTATCTTATCATCTGCAAATAGGGACAGTTTGACTTCCTCTTTCACAATTAGTACTTATTGAGTTTCCCTTTCTTGCCTTATTTCCCTAGCAAGTGTTTCAAGAACTATATTGTAGAGGAAGGGTGATATGGGGCAGCCTTGCCAGGCTTGCACCTTTAAGGAGAACATTTCTAATTTTTCTCCATTTAGGATAATGTTGGCAGTGGGTTTGTTGTATATGGCTTTGATTGCATTTAAGGATGCTCCCTTCAGTCCAATTCCCTCTACAACTTTAAACATGTAGGGATGCTGGATCTTGTCAAAGGCTTTTTCTGCATAAACTTAAATGATTGTGTCATTTTTATCTTTCAGTCCATATATGTGTTTTATGATATTTATTGATTCATGTATGTGGAACCATCCCTGCATCTCTGGTATGAATCCAACTTGATCATGATTAATGTTCTTTTTGATGTTGGTCTGTGTGCGATTTGCAAGTATTTTGTTGAGAAATTTTGCATTTGTGTTCATTAATGAGATGGGTCTATAGTTTTCTTTTTGGCTGTGTCTTTTGTCTGGTTTTGGTATTAGAGTAATGTTGGCTTCATAGAAGGAGTTTAGAAGATTTCCTTATGTTTGTATCCTTCTGAATAGTTTGAGTAGTAATGGTTGGATATAGTAATCTGGTAAAGTTGATTAGTAAATATAGTAAAGTTGATTAGCACTCAAAATACTTTGGTCCACGTTCTTCTGGCTTTTGTTGTCTTCACTGAGAAGTCACCTGTAATTCTGATGAATTTCCCTATGTTTGTAACTTTTTGTTTTTCTCTTGTGGCTTTCAGTATTTTGTCTTTGTTTTGAGCATCTAGCATTTTAACTATGATAAGGCTTTCTTCCATTCTTTCCTGTTGAGTGGATGAATGTTCCATTTCCTTTTTCATTTTGTCCTGTGATTTCTGTAGTATTTCCACTTCTTTTTTGGAGCTTGTCATTCTCTTACTTGTAGCTCTTTGCTTTGCTGGTCTTTTTATTTTCATTTCAGCCTGGGATCTTTTCAGTGTTTCCACTTCCTTCTGGAGTTTGTCATTCTCTCCCTCTAGTTCTTTGCAGAGTTTGTGTTTCTCTTCCTCTAGTTCTTTTCAGTTTGACATTCTCTCCCTCAAGTTCTTTCCAGAGTGTATCATTCTTTCCTACTAGATCCTTCATGAGTTTCATTTTCTCCCCTTAGTTCTATGATTTGTTCTTTATATTCTTTGATTTCTTTTAATGTGCCTATGACTGTTTTTCTAAAGTCCATGTCTTGGTTTCATTCCAGGAGTATCTCTTCATAGGGATCTTCTATAGGACTGGTCGAGTTTGGTGTGGAATAATTATGGGCTTACCATGTTGTTATTTTTTTCTTTGTGCCTTCAGCATGTGGGCTTATTTTTTGTTTGGATTCTGGTTCTAGTCTCAAATGTTAATATGGAGGATTGGTTGGTCACTCATTGTGCTTCCTGCCATCTTTCAGTTCCTCTATGTTGGCTGTGCAACCTAGAATCACTAATAGTTCATCCGCTGGATCATTTGCACCACAACTCCACCAGCTTACTGGATCATCTGTGCCACTATTGTGGGATGGGGGGAGGGCTAAGGCTTGCTCCCTTGGCTTGTGCACCAGCCCCCTGAGCATGGCTAGGTGACTCCACCCACACCAGTCATGCATGAGACAGGGTTCTTCTTGCCTTGGTTCATGAGGCATGCCCCTGGCACTGGCACAGTGGTCCCTTGCAGTGCCTCCCAGCCCCGCACCCAACACCTGAGCATTTTCTGGACTCCTAGGCCTCTGGGTTAGTGTGGCTGAGTGACTCCACCCATGCTGATCAGTATGCACATTTTAACAGTATTATTCCTTCTAATCTAAGATTACAAGATGCCTGTCAATTTATTTGTGTCCATGTTTGCAAGTTCACAAAATACAAGTTTTCAACTTTACATGTAAAATTAATTAAATATTTTAGTGTTATTGAAAACGAAGTTTTTAAAATATATTTTTAAATATTCTTAAATACCTTTTAAAATATTTTTATTGAATTTTTGAACATTTCATACATTTCTCAGTTCAATTTAGACTCATTCTCCTTTCCATGCCCCCCACCCAAGTTCATTCCTCTGTCATACATGTCTTGCATCTTTTACTCAGTCTTTTTTAAAGTTTTTCTATGCATACGTTTATTGTTTGGGGCAGAAGTTTACTCTTTCAGTCAGTTCTTTGACCCAGTTGTTTTGTTGCTGTTGTTCCCTCTAATTTGTATTGCTCCAAAATATGCCTATATGTATCTCACACCTTTTTAGACAGCTTGCCTTTACTGCATCAAATCGTTCCTAACATTGTGTCTTGATTTTTGGATCCTGGAAACTTACTGAATAAATTTTTTAGTTCTAAGAGCTTTGGGTGAAATTTAGGAGCTATTCAATATAAGTATTACTACATTGTTTGCAGAGGTATTTTTTTTCCTAACTTGGTGTCATGTAGAAACATTTAAACCAATTCATATTATTTAAAATTAAAAATCCAGTTTCTTGGTCACATTCCAAGTACTAAACAGCCCACTAAAGGTAATGGCTATCATACGAGATGATATTTTCCAACATGGCACAAAATATTATAAGATACAAAGAAACACCGAACAAGTTTACTTATACATAGTGTCATAATCTTCCACAGGCTCGTGTGTTTCAATATTTGGTACCTAGCTACTAAGGTTGTTTTAGAGATTTTGTACCCTTTGGAAGGTGGAGAATAGATGGAGAAAATCAGACCTATAATATTTTTAAATAGTACAGAAATGTACCAGATAAAACAGGAAAGTTCTCATTTCCCCCCCTCCCTTTCTCCTTCTTCAGTGTTCCAGTGTGCAATTGTCCACATCCCTTTCTATGCAGTCTCATACACATGCGTGTTAGTTACTATTCTCATTGTTGTGACCAAATGTCTGACAAGAAGCAACTTAATGGATAAAGTATTTATTTGGGCTCACAGTATGAACGTTCAGTCCATCATTGTGGGTTAGGCATGACAGAGTTCATAATGGTGGAAATATGTGGCTATGCCTCCTGTCTTGACAGACAAGGAAGCAGAAAGATCAGGCCAAAATTTGTGCCAGGTTCTCATTCCAGGCTGGCCTTGAACTCAGTGAGATCAGCCTGCCTCTGCCTCCCAAGTGCTGGGACATTTCCTGCATGTGTGTAAGTGAACCCATGTTGCACAATGCTGGGAGAGGTCAGAAGAGGGCGTTGAATTCCCCTGGAACTGAAGCTACAGATGGTTGTTTGCCACTATGTGGGTGCTGTGAATTAAACCTGGCTCCTTTGCAAAAATACCCAGTGCTCTTAACTCCTGAACTATCTCTCCAAACACTTTGTTTGTATTTATGTGATATGTGTGTCTGTGTGAGTGAATAGTCATGTGTGTGTGCCCACGAAGTTCAGAAGAGGGCTTCAGACCCCTTGAAGCTGACATTACAGATAGTCATGAACCTCTGATATGGGTGCTTGGAGCTAAGCTTGGGTACTTTGGAAGAGCAGCAAGTTTTCATAACTGATGGGACATTTCTCTAGCCTAAGATCTACAATTTCTAACCTAAATGAAAAGCCAGAAGGGTGGGGCAGATGCACTTCTTGTTTGAGGATGTTCATTCAAGGACTCTGGTTGGCAATTTCCTCAGAATATTGCACACAGGAAACATCTGCTACCAAATAAAGCATGAATTAGAAAAAGAGATCCATATGGGGCCATGGGTAGATGTGCGATTTTGTTGTTTCTAAGCCAGCTAATAAGGCGCCAAGCAGAATAGACATTGCCCTGCCTGGCCTTGCAAATATCAATAGATCCCATGCCAAATTTAGAACAACTCTTAAAATATCAGGAATTAAAGACATGAAGAACACCATTAGCCATTGTGTGCCCAGCAAAGTAATTTGTGCTGCGTCCTTTCCATGCAGAATAGGTACTCAGAGCTGTGGCTTGCTTTCCTGTCTTGTATTAAAACTTACAGAAGCTCCCTGAGTTCCTCCTCCAAAAATCTGATAAAGTAATGCGAGGAACATAAAATCAATCCTAATAAGAATAATAACTTTTAAATTTCAGATTGAGGAAAAAAGCTGATAATGAAAAGACTAGGACAATTCTTTTTATAAATATTAACTCAAAGTCTTCAATATTTCCTTATCTCACTTTTTATAACTAAATTTATTTATTTTGCTTTGATCTGATACAAAGCTAGGAGGAAGCCGCCAACCTCATTACTAACAACTCCTGGGTCACCCTGGAGCCAGGGCAGCTGGAGCCCAGCAACACCTACGTGGCCCTAGTGCGCACCCTGCTGTCCCCAGGCTCCCACTTGTCTGGAAGGCCCAGCCAGTGGAGTACCGAGGAGCAGTGGGACTCCCACCCAGGGGACCAGGCCCAGCCTCAGAACCTTCAGTGCTTCTTTGATGGGGCCCAGACACTTGCCTGCTCCTGGGAGGTGCGAACCCAGCTGAATGGCTCTGTCTCCTTTGGACTCTTCCTTTGGACTCCTCCTGTGGAGGAGCAGCCGACTGGCCTCTTCATCAGGGATAAATGTTTCCGACCCCAGTGCACACAGCCAGTACACTGTCTCTGTTAAGCCTCAGAAGCAAGAGAAACTCATTGAAAGCTCTAACCACACACTGCCCATGTGGGGGCTGGCCCTGACCCTCGTCCTTGTCACCCTCGCCTTGCTCGTGGCCCTCCGCTTCTGCAGTGTCTACGGGTACAGGCTGAACAGAAAGAGGAAGTTGAAGACTCCCAACCTCAGGAAGTGCATCTCATCACAGAACAGAGTTGGATAGCTCTGGCTTCAAGGCAGCTCAGGAGACTTGTCCAGGGGGAGCTCCATTTCCCAAGACCTGAAAGGCAGCACCTCTGCTGTGCTGGAGGGGTGCCGTCTGTACATCTGGAGGATAGTGAAGCGCCACTTCTTAGAGGACCCTAACGTTGTCCAAGATCCATCATCTGGGCCTGACATGATCTTGTTAGAACTTGCGTAGCAGCTCTCTGACCCCAGCCACACCCATCCACCCCTTCAGGAAGGCTGGAGAACCTGGTGCCCAGCTTTGATTTCAATAGCCCCTCCCTGGAGCCTCCCCACAGCCATTCTCTGCTTGGCCCCGAGGGTCAGCCGGTGCCCACACAGATGGGTGGAGCCTGAAGGCAGTACTGCCAAGCTCCTGGTGATGGAGCAGGGCCAGGCTAAGGATGTGGGGTGTTGGCCTGAGAGGAATCTCCCCACAGAAGGGGGGCAGAGCTCAGACTGGCTCAGGTGGACTGCTCGTCCTCAAAGAGATGGAGAAGCCGTGGGATCTGCACGGTCCTGTGATGTGAGAGCAACTTGCCGCACCCACCTTTGCTGAGCCTCGGCAACTGCCTGACCTCCCTGTCCCATCTGCCTGTCCCTTCCCGGGATTTGCCCAGTGCCTGGTGAGGGCCGTGAAGCACAGGGTGGAGCACAGGCTCCCACACCTTATGTGCCTCAGAGCTGGTGAAGCAGCCTGCTGGCTCCTTGGCCTGGGGTGGGACAGGAGGCGCATCCCTAACCTTACTGCTGATGCTGATGACACTGGTCCAGCTGTGCTTTTTGGAATCCCTAGCGCTTCTTTTTCTGAGAAGATGAAACTATAGAGAAGAAGGCTCAGCAGATAGAGAAATGAACCAGTGAAGAGTGGAAGGTGCTTCAAGCAGGGAGGCTGGCCTAGAAGTCACTCTGTGTGCTGGATAGCTTTAGTGTCAACTTGACACACCTGGGTTGAGGGAGTCTCAATTGGGGAATTGGCTCCATTGGATTGGCCTGTGGCCACATCTGTGGAGTATTGTCTTGATGGTCGAACAATGTGGGAGGGCCCAGCCCACTATGGGTGGTGCCACCCTGGGCAGGTTGTTCTGTATGGTATAAGAGGGCAGGCTGGGCATGGGCCAGGAGAGCAAGCCAGTGAACAGCATTCCTCCATGGCCTGTGCTTCAGCTCCTGCCTCCAGGTTCCTGCCCTGAGTTCCTGCCTTGGGCTCCCTGAGTGATGAACTGTGACCCAGGAGATGTGAGCTGAATAAACCCTTTCCTCCCCCCCCCCAAAATGAAATAATAAAAATGTAATGGATAGAATGTCATTTTGAATTCTCAGCCCCCATTATGAACACCACAGTGCTTCCATTGTTTATATAAACTATACTAAATATATTATTCTTGACAGTATCAGATTAAAATGGTTTTCCTAAGCTTGTTTATTGCTTATTTACCAATATATTATAATTTATTTTTCTTTATCAGAAAATAGGAACCAATTTTTACTAAGTCTATCCAGTGAAAAATAAATGGTTTTCAACTATAGAACATTTTAAACATATCAAATTGGATTTATTTAAATGTTCAGATTATCAAAATTATAAACCAGATTTTATTGAGTGGGAAATGAAATGTCCACATAATTATTCTTTCCTATAGGTAGCAAGTTTCTGACTCTCTACCCATACTCAATACTGTCTATGTTACTCTGTGTCTGAATGCCTTCCCTGGTGTCAGATGGGAATGTCCCTTTTTAAAAGTACAGGATAACTAAGTAAAAACCTTTTCCCCGCCTGTTCTACTTCCCAAGCATCACTCCCAATTTGATTCTTTTTAAGCCATTTTCCTTAGCATGAAGCTCTCATCATCTTCCTGAATAACTTGGACAAAAGTCACAAAAGCCCATCACATATTGTCAAATTTTCTAAGCTCGATTTTGACAAAAATTTAAAAGACATTCTTACTGATATTAAAACCAAATACAAATTCAATGCCCTGGAATAAAAAGAACATTAGAATGCATAGAGACAATTAATTTCTTGCATCCTTTCAACCAATGTATGTTTTGGTGCATCTCTAATTCTCAACAATTTAAAGAAGAGTAGAATTCACTGCTTCTTCAGAGTTCTGTTATAATTGAATGTCAACCTAATGCTACTTCTGGTGAAATCTATCAATGAGCATGATGCTACCAGACAATACCTAATGAAACTTGACAGCTTCCTTTCTTCTGGGTACGAGAAGTCAGCTCTACCACAGAGCACTGCAATCTTCCTAATCAATGCTCACATATAGATCCCAGGAGGTAAGAAGGAACAAATTAATACCATGAAGAAACAGAAACTAAGAGCTTCCTGCTACAATAACTCTCAACAAAACAATAGAATGTTAATCCTGGTAGAGACCTTTGAGAGATCAAGGACCAACCCATCCGTTTGACAGATGGGGAAACTGAGACTTTCAGAAGGGCAAGAACATAGAGTCCATGAAATCCCAGAGCTAAGACTTGATTTCTATATTCTCTGATTTAACTTGAATGAGAAAACTGAAAGTTCAGCTCAGTATAATTAATTAACACACAGAAAGCTGAATTTATGGACAGATTTCTGGTATTCTGGTTAATTGATTTGGGAATAGCACATGCACTAATAGTCATAGAGTCAGTTTAAAGTTCAAAAAAAACACTCCAGCATTTTTCTTGATTTGTAAAAATGTCCGGGAGTTTATGAAGATATATTTTAATGACAAGAATAAACACTCATATATGACAATGTTGGACTCATGACTTTTTGGTCTTTTCCCTGTTCCTAGATTTAGTGGAGAGCCTTAGTTTTCATCTATTCAACAGCCTTCTGCACACTTACAGTGGAACACTGAGTCATTTGCTGTCTGGAATTTCCAAATAAGATCAAGGTGTTTTCTTTCACACTGGTTAATGTCGCAAGCTGTCATCACACAATTTCTCAATGTTTCAAATTCCATGCACTGGGCTTGGTGCTGCCTGGCTATAATCTCTATACCTGGGAGACTGGGAGAAAAAGATCAGGAGTTTGAGGCCAGCCTGTGTTATATAAGGAGGCCCTGGTTTTATTTTTTTTTTTAAGGAATAGTCAATAGATTTCTGTGATATATAATTTTTGTATCTTTTTTTATTCAACATTGAAAAATAATTGATCAGGGAAGAGCTATGCATCTCTCACCTGGTGAAAATAACTACCTCATAGGTTTGTTATGACGATTAAATGAATATTATAAAGGACTTAGAATATTTCCTGGCAAGTAGTAGTTTCTACATAAATCTATTCACAAAGGGTACCCACAGGGCATAGAACTCCAGACTAAAGTGCTTGGTCCAGGGAATTGTCAATCACTTCTGTACATCAGAGTACACTACAGAATAATAAAAGTGTAAGTGCGCAGCCTCTGTTTTGTATTTACATAGTCCCAAACCCCTGATGGATCTGACAAGGAAATGGAATTTCTGTATGTACTGTGTGATTTGCCTGCATTTTAAAGTTTCCTAGATATGCCTCATTCAGATCAAGTAGTCTAGACTAGTGATGATATGAGGCATTTTTAAATACTCTTTGGGATGTTGAAACCTGAACTTATAAAAAGTATATTGCTTTTCCTTTCACTCAGGCTAATTCCCGAGAATGATTCTTGAAACATCCTTCTGACACCATTCTAGACTACATTTAAGTAGACAGGGCATTAACTTGGTAACATTACAATGTAGATTTAAGAAGAGAGCCCTCTGACATATCATTTAGAACTGTAATGAGTCCTCTGCCTTAGCTTGAAAGCATATTCACTGCATATATCACTGTAATGCTCTTGATGAATTCTTTTAATCCCTCCCATAATTTGCCTTCTTTACACAAAAGCATGTGCAATACAAGTGAATTAATGTTTAAGGTAAAGGATGCAGAAAGGGCCTTAGGAATAAAGAAAAATGGATATCTACCACAATGTGATTAATTTTGAGAACACATAGTTAACTGAGAAATTCCAAAACTCTTCCCATGAGCAGCATTAGTGTGTGTTAAATTGAAGTTGGTGCATGCTGAGCTTCCCAATAAAGAAACACCAATCAAAATATGTTTTCTTGGAGCTGGTTAGTACAGATGTTTTGTAACTGAAAAAAACTACTTTTTCTCTCACAACTGTCAGATCTCACACAAAATGTCAAGAATTGCTTCTAAGATTCATTCAAGTTTAGTTGGGATCACAGTCAGAGCTCTCAAAATATTATTCAAGACATCAAGTATAATTGTGGACATAAAGGAATTCAAATTAATAGTCATTAAGAGTTGGATGCAGTAAGCAGAACAAATGGATAGGAAAACTGATAAAGACATGTTCGGGGACCAGACAAAAATGCAATTTCCTCACTGACATCTTTGGGAAAGCAAAGAAGAAATTGAATTCCAAGAGAGAGGATAGAAAAGGAAATTTTCACATTGATGTTTTAAAACAATAGAAAGCCTTTTGGGATTCTGTGAGAATTTGATTACACTGCCTCCCATTCTGATCATTCATTCTGCCCTTCAGCTGTATTCCTTGCCTTTGCCACGACCAGTGACTTTCAGTGCTCAGTTATCCTCCCTTTTAACTCTGTGTAAAACCATGACTCAGAGGAAAACCACCTCAGAGAACTGTCCTTAACTTTGGGAAGGGAAGAAAGGAGGAAAGAAGGGAGAAAGGGAGGAAAGAAAGGGAAAGAAAGAGGCAAGGGAGGAAAAGAAGAAGAGAGGAACAGGGAGGGAGGAAGGGAAGGCGGAATGCACCAATGCAGAGACATCTAAAAAACTCCACTTCCTGGTCTACAAAGCTAGCTTCAGGCCAGCTGGAACTAAAGGGAGACCCTGTCTCAAAAAAAGGCCAAAAAAAAAAAAAAAAACCTCTACTTCCAAGCAGCTGGGTGCCTGATCTTAATTACCAAATACAGCATGCCTGTCTACAGTAATACCTTCCTGGAGTATCTGTTACAAAAAACAACTACTGAAATAACAAATTACATGAAAACAAAGTACAGTTAAAACTGGTTCCTTAAAAACCAATAGCTAAAACTTTGCAGCACCTAGAAGGTAAGTTTCGTTAGGACTCATTATAAATAGTTGTTACAAGTAGGGTCCGCAGAGGGGTTTGATGTTTTTAGCAATCTGAGGCTTTTCTTCCTTTCAACGTTCAGACGGGCCAACCTTTCTGCTGGCACTTCCTGGTACATCCTACACAATGCAAAGCTGTATCTTTTCTTTCTCAGCCTTTAGGTTGGTGACATTTTGACCTGTTGGAACATACAAATCTTTTCCTGTAGAAAAAAAAAAATAGCTATAAAACTTGAAGCCAGGTCTTCCTTTTGCGCTGGGACCAGAGGGGCTGGGACTAGTGGTCTGCACCTTGATGCGGACCGCGGGGTAGTTACCTGGGCAAGCATCTGCCGCCTCTGCCGCAGGTAGGGGGCCGTGGGCTGGACCGTCCTACGTCTTTCTTTCGCGCCAGGACCAGAGGGGCCGGGGCTAGTGGTCTGCACCTTGGTGCGGGCTGCCGGCAGGCTAGGTCAGGCATATTCCCACCCCCAAGATTGGTGAGAATCCAAGTGGACTATTTCTTGGAGAACCTTCAGAGCAAGCAGAGAAGAGTGGTTTACAAAATTGAAAACTAAACAAGTCAATACTACATAAACAAGGAGGAGGAAAGGGGGGGGGAAACATCTAAAGGAGAAAAGTAAAACCATCCCCTAACTAGTGAAAAGGTATTTGTGATCTGAACCACAAAAGGGAAGCCCACATGCCAGGAGCACGACGAAGGGACAACATGGGAAAGGCACAGGAAAATCCTGCATCAAGCGCTACCAAACCAGTAGGAGACAGCTACAATGGGAACCCCTTGGAGGAGACCCAAGAACAGATCTTAGAGGAATAATTGCAGACCTATGCAGAGAAATTAAAGAACATAAAGAGGAATTCAGAGAACTAAAGAGAGAAAATGAAAAAATCAAAAAGGACCTAGAGGGATACAATGACAAACATCAGAAAGAACTAAAGGAACAGATTGACAAACTCCAGAAAGAACTAGAGGGAGAAAAAAACAAACAATACAGAGAACTAAAGAGAGAGAATGAAAAACTCAAAAAGGACCTAGAGGGATACAATGACAAACATCAGAAAGAACTAAAGGAACAGATTGACAAAC
>VZQC01013712.1:1998836-2038973 GCA_009823505.1 Rhizomys pruinosus
GAATGCATGATCTTGGTTGGGGTGGGGGTGGGGGGGAAGGGAAGGGGAGATATGCCTGAACTGAATTGGAAAATGATGTATGAAATGCACAAAGCATCAATAAAAAAAATGTTAAAAAAAAAACTTGAAGCCAGCATGTATGCAAAAGTGAAAGCTTCTATGTAACTAAACACTGAGACTATTTCATGTTCTTTGCAATGTTCTCTGTACTCATCACTACTGACTTTTTTCCGTTGCTGTCAGTAGATTGCTCTCTTAAGAACTAATACCCATAATTTTAATTTTTCAAATTTGTTTTTGTCCTGATTCCTTATTCCTGTGCCTCTTGCTCATTTCTTATCCCTGTACAGAACAGAAATTCATAAACAGAATGAAAACCTAGTGCTTTTTTTTAGATATGATGCCAATAAGAGACCTTCATAGAGGTCTAATATAAGTAAATGCATATAAACAATCATGGAAGTATGGAATCAGCTCTCACCCCAACTAGAAGACAGATATTTCTGTTGTCATGAGTTTATTTTTTTATTTTATATATGTTTTTTATTTTTGACATCTTGAGACAGGATCTCCCTATTGCCACAGCTGGCCTGGAACTTCCTATGTAGACTAGGCTGGCCTCGATTTCACAGAGATCTGCCTGCCTCTGCCTCCCAAGTGCTGGTAGCTGATATTAAAGTAGTATGCCACCACACCTGGCTTGTTACAATGAGTTTTTAAGGGACCATATCAGAAAACGTTTATTATATGTAGCAATAGAAGCCAAAGAATATTTTTCCATGTGTAACATATGAACTCTCACTTACCAGATGGTTAACCTTTCTATTTATTTAAGTTGCTCTTGATAGTCTTTGGGGACTAGATACTCCGTTGCCATCAAATTTTGGATCTTTTTAAATTTTTTTCAATCAAATGTAGTTTACATTCCAGTGCCCATTTCACCTTCATAGCATTATGTCCAGAAAACTATATAACATAAACCATACTGTCTACTAAATCACTTTGAAAATCTTTGTTCACAATATCAGCACTTAGAGCCTGCGGTTTTCAGAAACTCAGTAGTTTTGCTTTCACATTGAGTCAAAAGCACCTGCCTGGTAGCTAAGTGAAGAGGAAACCTCACACTTAACTTGGTACCTACCCATTCAGACCAGGTGGATCCAAAACATTTTCAGAGACAATAAAACAGATCACTGTCAAACATTTTCACTAAAATAACTGGAAAATTTCCCAGTGTTTAATTGCAAATCTTGGTAAGTGGATAATCTCCATGATGCTTCAACAGAAAAGTCAAAGATAGAAATATGACATCCATAAAGATCTGGGTGGAAATATACTAGTAAAAGAGCTAGGTTTGTAGTGTGTTTGTGTGTTTGTGTGTGTGTGTGTGTGTGTGTGTGTTCAATTATATTACATGCACACATAAAAAACGCTGAAATTATAGTCATTATTTTCTACATTTAGTATATCCTGATTTTAAAAAAGATTCAAATTAGGGCTTAGCTTGTATATTTTGTAGTCCAAGGGTTATACTCCTGACTTATTATGGAATGAGCAGTCAATACTATAGCTGATGTTTAAAAGAAACGTTTGTTTTTCTCAGTAATTAATCAGAAACAAACTCTTCTAGGAAGAACACCTTTAGCAACTCAGTTTTAGGGCAGCCAACAACAGTAGACAGTGTCATGAAAGGAATCTCTAGCATTCATATTTGGATTTCTCTCAATGGTACATGGTTGATGATAAATATTTGTCAACAATTTACAAACATACTTTGCTGTTAGTTGATAGTTGTCTACTTGGAAGCAAATGCCCTTGCTGCTCTTCTAACATTTGTAAGCTTTGGAGTAATTATGCTGAGAACTGCTTATGTGATTAGCCTTATTAAAATGTTGATGTTCATCATGGAAACTGACCTGACAGCTTCCTCACTTTGTGCCAAGTTAATGTTCATAAAAGAAAAAAAAAACTTTTTTTATTGTGTCAGTTTGTTCTTTCTGTATGCATACAGCTTCTCTAGTTTGTCAGTGTCATCACCTAAATTACATAAAGTTATATACTATTTTCTGGCTAAAATGAAAATAAGATCAGAAAATGGCTCTATGTAAATTTTGTAAAAAGTTGAGTCACTAAAAATGACATTTATTAACACTATTTGGGCATTTTTTATAGCCAACAAAGATAGAAGATATCATTCTCCAAATATATTTAGCTGACACCTTACTTTATCTTGGCTACAAATTAAGTAACTCTGAAAAGTTGCTAACTACAAAACTAGAACAAAAGAGAAACTATTGCTGGGTGTGGTGGCAAACCCACTTAATACCAGCTCTCGAGAGGGAAGCAGAAGCAAGCCGATCTCTGTGAGAAAGAGGCCAGCATGATGCACATAGGTAGTTCCAAGCCAGCTGTGGCTATAGGAATACTTTGTCTACAAAAAACTTAAAAGCAATGTATTGTTAATTTCTGTAACATTTACTGTGTGCTAGATGTCATGGTTTATGGTAGGCAAATATTGGACAGAATCAGATCACTTCCCATCATAAGGAGATCATATTGCTCCTTTCTCTACAAGAGAGATCTGCCACATGGAGGTCACTTGACTACTGTTTGGCATAAAAAATAAGGGCAGAAAAAATTACTAATAACTCTTCCTAGAAATAAGAAAGGAATTTATAGTACTATTTGTTGAGTTAGCTGAGACAATGTGTATTTGGGGTATGTTGCATCAATTTCAGCTACTGTTAAAGTCTGACTATCAGCCCCATAAAGTCTGACTATCATCCCCATATAGTCACTGTCATTGTCTTAGGCAAACCTATGTATATATGTCACTGCTCATGTGCTTTTGCTGCTTAATAAACAAAGTGATAAAATCCACATAATTACATTAGTGTATGGATCTAGCCTGACCAAACAATTCACTTGCTCTGATTAATTAACTTAGTAGGTAGCTTAAACAATGCACAGTGAAATCTTGATTAACTGCTATGCTCAGGTAATACGATATTGTAAGTAATTGAACTATGTAAAAGTTGAGAAAATATATTTTGTTTTTAAGCCTGGTTTAAAATCATTTTTTAAGAACAAGGCAAATTTCAAGCTTAAGTCAGTACAGGCTAAAAGAGAGAATTACATTTTCTGGCAAAAATCATTTGATGGGTCTTCCCTGTCACCATTGTGTTTGTCAGCACTTACTCTCTCGAATAGAAAATTGAAAACAAGAATATTTGAGCCTGGGGTTTTACATAAAAATACTTCCTGGGTGCCATCTGTTTCCAGTGCATTCTTGCTATTTATTCCTTTGAGTTTTAGTCCTTGATCTCTGAAATTAAATAGACACTAACAATAACAATAAACAATAATAATGTTGACAAATTTAGCATTATTCTTAAATAGTCTTCTGAATCACTAAGTGTTTATTTAACCTTTATCTAATAACCAGAAATCATATGCAGATCTTATGTATAAAGCAGGTTTAGATTGTTTTTACAGAACACTTAGCCAAAGCCTTAAATTTAATCTTCAGTGTTGAATCTTATATCGATATCATTGTATATCACTGAATACCAACTTCTCTCAGTTTAAATTGTCTTTTTTCTCAAGTTAGTATAGATGATATTAACTTCCATCCCAATTTTCTTGGTTTCTTCAAGTCAATACTTTTTTAACAATATTTCAAATGAATATCTAATATACCTATACTTATTAGAATGTTTTGTCTTTAGTCCATGTGTATGGGTATGATAAAGCATACCTTTGGACATTTGCAATGTTCTTCAAAACAGACAATGCAATGTTGGGTTCTGAAAATTGTCAGAAGCTTCCTTTTATCTCAAAATTACACAAGAGATGAAACTTTGAAAGGTCATCACTCTCTTTTCCTCCATGGTTGATGTTTCTTTCATTGAAAATGCAAATCATTTCTTGAAGAATTTCCGTTACTGTTAAGAATTCCAATACAGCAAAGGAAAAATATATATATGCTTCCTTTATGTGACATTGTATTATTTCCACTTGGAGCCCCTTAATTCAGAAGTACAAGTAGGAAATTGATTTGACTGTTTTACTCACTAGAAGAAGGCTGCCTTTTTCCCCTTTATATAGTAAGGTCACTGTGGCGTTTGGTAATTTGTCATCTGAATATATTTTTTAAGTGCAAAAAGACATGACATCCAAATTTCAGGAAAACATTGCTTTTTATAGGTAAATTTTCTCCTTTTACCTTTGAGAAAACCAGACTAATTAAATTCAGTGGTATATTAAACTATTTGGGTTGTTCTTTTGCTGGCCAGCTACCAGAGTACTCCCTTTCTATCACATTTTTCAAATAGGCAAATCTACTGGGATTTTTGTGGGAAAAGCTGGGAGTGATTTAGTGAATCTGTTATGAAATTCTAGGCATTGGTATTTCCCATCCATTTGGCAGTGCATTACATGCATAGATAATACTACTTTATTTTCTAAATATTTACTTTGGAGCTTTTAACTTAAAAAATGAGTTCATTGATATTAGGATTAAAAGAACATTGAACAACAGGAAGCATTCCTTGTATTACCTGCAATAAAAATAAGAATACGTATTTATGAAATTGAAAAGGAAGTATTTTAAGAAAAGTACTATTTTTAAAAGCAAGGATACTTCTATAGTTATTAAGAATGAATTTTGTGTTAGTGGGGAAGAGTCTATTAAAATAATTGCCAAGAATCCAAAGACATGGTTTCTATCTAACAATACAGAAACGCGAAGCTATGGAATGTTTTAAACATTCCCCACTGACCAGTCAGTATAACTCATTTGTATCTGAACTATTTTAACTTTCATATGATTTTACAAATAAAAGGGAGGTGGGATTTGAATAGATTTTTATTAGCTAAGGAATTTCAGTCTGGAGTTTTTGTGGCAGTCTTAAGTGTTCTTAACACACAATGAGAAATGGAAGATTATTCGATTGTTTTGGCCTCAAAGTTTTGGTTTCAACTATGAGTGAGAAATGTCTTCATCCAATGTTCTAGTAGTAGTGATATCAATTGTAGAATAAATTGTTATTTAAAATATGTGTAACTTCCAAAAATCAAGCTTGATATTTGTATGTGTTAAAAAATGAGTTCATAAAAAAGTCAAAAGATAATATTTAAAGGATACATTGTCTTGCTCAAAGTTATGTATATGTGTGTCCTTTGTTATTTTATTTTTTACCATTGCCAAAAACTCAGTGTAATGTTGAAAATAAAAAGAATCAAGTTATTTTTTCTTTAAAGAATGGACAAATAGACCTTAGAGATGCTATGGTGTTTGGTTGCATTATATTAGACTTTTGCTACTGCTAAGAATTGATTCTTTGTGTCCCCTGCCCCGCCCCCCGAATTTGCATTGAAGCTCATCTCCTGATTTGATCGTGTTTTGGAGGTATGGCTTTTGGGAGATAATTAGGACATGATGATAAAGGCCTCATGAATGGGATTTGCACCCTTATAGAAGAGGACCCAGAGAGCATCCCTGACTCTTCAACCATGTGAGGACATACTGGGAAGATGATGACCATGGAACATGAGCTCTCACCAAACAGCAAATATATCAGTGCGTTGATGTTGGGCTTCACAGTCGCTAGAATTGTAATTTCTGTTGTTGATAAACTATCTGACTATTTTATTTATATTAGAGTAAACAAATCAGACAAAGGCAAATGTCTACAAATAGTTTTGTATCTTAGAATTTCACCAGTGAAATATTTACATTTATGTAGCAAGCAGTTATGATGAAGGTACATTTCCAGCTCAAGTGAATTCAGTCTACTACACAGAATTCCGTTTTTACTGGGAATAATCTTCAGCCCTTCCTGGTCACCACTGTGAACAACAGTACTTACTCTTTAGAGCAGAAAATGGAACAACAGTGTTAGGCTGAAGGTTCCAAGATGGCATGGGCCGAAGGGTCCACACTCTTCTCTTCCAGGAGCTCGAGTTTTGAAAGCTGTGCAAACCACCAGATGAAGTGAACACCTAGTTCCGGATTCCACAAAGACCACCCAGATCTAAGAAACACCTTCAGGGCGGTGGCCTGACCTAATTGGCCAGATTCCAACATGTCACCCTCTTGCCTCCTCTGTTTTATAAAAGATCCTTAGCTCATCAGGATATGTGCTTTCCCTTGATCTTTCATCCCCAAAGGCCATCGGATTTCCCAGGAGAGCACATTTCCCTGGAATAAAAGATGCCTTTGTTTACTTTCAATGCAGACTGATTTGGCTTTCCTCTTGGCATTGGAAATCTTACAATCAGATTGTCTAAGACTGTGACTGGGGTAGTAATGGTTATAGAGACAATACAATATTCAAGGAATAACCGCATTTCTCTCTTATATGCTTGTATATAAAGGTGGATTTTATAAGACAAAATGAAAAATCTATAGATTATCTCCTTTAAGGGGGGTCTTTGCCTCTATTTTTATTTGGTTATATCCACAAGAAATCCAAATCAGATTAGAATGCTCTGCATCAGTACTGTCAAAGAGAAATCTGCAGTGAGAGAAATGTAGTATGTGGTAGTCACTAACCATATGTGTCTAATGAGCACATCACATGAGAAGATGACTGGAGAAGTGAGAATTTAAAGCTTTTAATTGAGTCAACTTTAAATTTAACTTCAAATAGCCATATGGGTATAGTAGCTACCATACTAACAGATTTAGAATTTGTTTTTTCATGTAAAATAAGGCTAACCAATAAGAATGGAGGGTAAGAACAACTGCATTCTGTTTTGTTAGATATGAATGCTATGCTCCATTATTATTAATTAGGGGAATTTGGTCAAGTGACCCGGTGTCTATGAATTTCATTTTCCTTGTTGTTAGAAGCATAGTTAGCATATGAAAAATGTGCGAATTAGCACGCTCAAGGCACTTATCTATAGTCTTAGCTTAGCAAGTTCTTCTGAAAATTCAATGATGTAATTTTATCTTAGCAAGTTCTTCTGATGACTTAACTTTATAATTTAAATCATACTTATAAGACTGTATCTGACAGAGTAAGAACTCAAAAAGAAAGAATTTACAAATATTATAACATGATAAACTCCAAAATATTTTAATGCTTTTTTTCTTAAATTTTAGGTTTCCCAGAAAGTTTTTAATGTCAACAGGAGCGTTAAAGTATGGCAAGTAACAGGAAACAGAATGTAAAATATTAGATGTTTCAGGTACTTCAGAAAAGAATTCAACATTTTCCCAATCTGTGATATAGTACACCAGGGTAGAGTTGGAAAGGAAGTTCCTATCATGGAAATATGGAAAGTTTTATAAGAAAGAATTGAAATCTAAAAAACTCAAGATCTGTGAAAGGAAATGATGGACTCCTCTCCAATGTGACCTTGGAGTGACGGCTACTCCCTCTCCCTTTATTTTAGCTATATTTATGACTAACAGAATATGGTAAAAGTGATGCTGTGTGACTTTCAAGGCTGGGATACTCACTGTAGGAAAATCTGGATGCCATCATGAATCCCAGCTACTCAGATCTCACATACACATTCTCCATTCAATAGCCTTCTTTGAACTTCCAGCCAAGAGCCAACATCAGCTGCTGGCCATGTGACAATGCCATCTTGGACATCCAGATCAGTTGATGTTGTCCAGCCCTATCCTGGGCTACATCTAGCTACAGCTACCTGAGATTTCCCTGGTGAGGAATTCCCTGCTTTGACTTTAAAAATTTAAGACCACAAAATCATAAGAAATCATCTCCCTCACAGCCATGGAGGAAAAGAAAAGGACAAGAAAGTCTCCTTTGGGATGCCGTGCCACTGACCTAAGGATATCTCAGTAGTCCCCACCTCTTAGCTGTTGCTCCATTTCCCAGTGGTCCATATGATAGGGACCAAGTTTTTCTTTTTTAAATAAAATACTTTTATTGAAAAAAAATGATTATACTAACAGCAGACAATGTGTGAAACATGTAATAAAATTAGCAAATGTTAAACTTAGCTCAGCAAGAGGCCTCCTCCAGCTCAGGGCTGCTTTAGAGATAACCACTCAGCACTAGGCCAGCCACAGAGGTGCAAAAGTCTGACCATACTCAATTGATTAGGTGGCCAGAAGTGCCAAGGACACAAGAACTTGACAACCAGTCTTGGGTCACCTACTTTGACCAAAGCATGAACCCAGACAGGAAAGATAGCCACTTGTTATGCAGAGGGTACCCTAGGCAGAAGCCTGAGATTAGCACCTGGAACCCAGTGCTCCCCCCACCCCCCTACCCCCGAGCCAGCGAGTGCAAAATGGTCTGTGCTTACACCCCACTCCTGGGGACCTCCAACCGAGATATCCACTGGAGCTAGACCACTGGCTTCTTGGAACTCCCTGGTGAGGACTACATCCATCACTTCCAAGGGGCTAAGAGATGCCTTAGGTGAGCGGCCTTGGGGTAGTAGGCCAGTCCAGAATAGAAGTAGAATTTTAGAACTATAGAATGAACCTGTGTGGAATTAATCAAATTAGATTGCATTATAATATTTGTGTCCTGGATTCCTTTAGACTTAGTCCATGCTAGTCCATACCCACCAGTCAGACATACAAGTGATGTAAGAAATTTCTAAAAAAAATAAAAACATTTTTTTAAATTAAAAAAAAAAAGGGGGCTGGAGAGATGGCCTAGCGGTTAAGAGCGCCGACCGCTCTTACAGAGGACCCGGGTTCGTTCCCCAGCACCCACATTGTGGCCGAGAACCGTCTGAAACTCCAATTCCAGAAGAACTCCAGTTCCAGGGGAATCCGAGGCCCTCTTCTGACCTCCACAGCATTGCATGACACGGGTGCACACACCTGCATGCAGACAGTACATTCATACACATACCGAAATAAATAAAAATTAAAAAAAAAAGAAAATTTTAAAAAAAGAAAAAAAAAAAAGAAATTTCTAGCCCTACTACACATCTCTGCAAATGAATGTATGTGCAAAACTTCTTTTGTGTAAGACATTGTTATTTAGGGTTTATGTCACTTAGAACCTAGCCTAATTCTTACTGAGCATAACTATTTGAGTTGATACTGTGTAAGTATATATTTACAGAATACAAGAATTGTAAGATAGATTTCATTTCAGCTTCCCTTATTTAAGGTCAGATACACACTATAAGAAGGCACACGAGTAAGCTTTATTTATTTTGAGAATTATCCTACATATGGCTCAGGTAGTTAAAATTCAAGTAGGCTACTAGGGACCCAAGTAAAAAAAATACTACTAAAATGTAAAACTATGAATATCATAGAAAATGTAGCATCATCTTTAGCATCAACCTGTTGAAGAGTAATGGAAATAGACAATGGAAATCGGTATTATATACCATAGTGTACCCTGCTTTTAAGCATCCTTTACCTTAAATAGTGAAATACTCAGTGTTGCCCTATTTATCATTATTTATTTATGTGTGTGTCTGTGTCTGTGTGAATAATTATGCATATGCCCTATGTGTACGAATATGCTAATGGAGTCCAAAAGAAAGTGATGGATCCCTGAGAGATAGAGTAACAAGCAGTTGTGAGTCAAAAAGACTTGGGTTCTGGAACCTGAACTCTGGTCTTCTAGAAGAACACCAAGTGTTCTTAACAACTAAGCCATCTCTCTAGTCCCCAAACTTTATTCCAAATTTATTTTTATTTTTATTTATGAGTATGTGTGTATATGCACATATACATGCTGGTGCCCATGGAGGCAAGAAGAGGGAGAGGAGCACATGCAGCTGGTGGGAAATAAATTCTACTTCTCTGAAAAAGCAGGAAGCACTGGTACCCATGGAGCCATCTCTGTAGCTTCCCACTAGTTAACTTTTAATTTTAAAAAGCGCACAAAAAAAAAAAGACCCAAAAAACTCCTGTTTGTTCTTGGACAAATAATTCAGTTCAAGGATGAACATGTTTAATCAGAATATCTGAGATCTGAGATGTGGTTCCTATTTCTGACCATTTATTTCAGATTATTGTATTAAGAAAGATAAGAAAGAATAAACAAACACTAAAACCTGAAACACTTCTGGTTCCTAGTATGTGGAACATATGATATTCAATCTGTGCTTTCTGGCATATTCTGGAAGAAAAATAGCTAAAAGTGTTCTAACAATTCTATCCTATTAAAATGTAAAGGATTCCTGATAACTATCCTTTGAAGGATAGATTGACATTGTATTTTGGGGAGGAAAGACCATTAATCAGAACAACTATTAAGACAACTCTGATAATGTTTTAAGAATTTAAAACACTTCCTTGATTGTTTCTTTAGTTGTGCAAAAGCTTTTGAGTTTGACGAGGTCCCACTTGTCAGCTGTTGTCCTTATTTCCTGTGCAGCTGCTGTTTAATTTAGAAAGTCTTTTCCTACACCTGTGTCTTGCAAACTCAAAAGCTTTTATACAGCTAAAGAAACAATAAAGGAAGTGAAGAGAAAACCCACAGAGTGGGAGGAAATCTTCACCACTGATACATCTGACAGAGCATTAACATCCAGAATATATAAGCTACCTAAAAAACAAAGAATTAAGAAAACAAATGATCTACTCAAAGGATGGAGTAAAGAGCTGAACAGAGACTTCACCAGTGAGGAAGTAAAGATGTCTGAGAAACATCTTAAAAATTTTTCATCATCATTAATAATTTAGGAAATGCAAATTAAAACCACACTAAGGTATTATCTCACTCCAATAAGACTAGCCAAGATCAAGAAAACAAAAGACACCAAATGCTGGAGAGGTTGTGGGGAAAGGGGAACACTCATCAACTGCTGGTGGGAATGTAAACTGGCACAACCACTGTGGAAAGCAGTGTGGAGAACCCTTAAAAAATTCAAAATGATCCTACCACCTGACCCAGCCATACCACTCCTGGGTATATACCCACAAGACACATCCTACCACAGAGATACATGCACAGCTATGTTTACTGCAGCTCTCTTCACAATAGCAAAGAGCTGGAACCAACCCAAATGCCCCTCAACTGATGACTGAAAATCAAAAATGTTGTACATCTACACAATGGAGTTCTATGCAGAGGTAAAGAAAGATGACATCATGAGCTTTGCTGGTAAATGGATGGAACTCAAAGCAATTATACTAAGTGAAGTAACACAGTCCCAGAAAAGAAAAAGGTGGATGGTTTCCCTCATTTGTGGATGTTAACACCAAATCCCCAATTGGCAGGCAAAATGAGCAACTTTATTATTACATTTCATTGTATCTGAAAGCAACTGTGCTATTCCAATGTGAATCTCTAAATGGGCTCTAAAATTGTCCTACCACTTATATTCACACATTGTAATTACCATATATGGATGGAAGATATGTAGTCATATAAAAAAAGTAAAGTTACACATCTTTATAACTGCATGCAAATTTACTGTTAAAATGTGAATCTCTAGATGCGTTTAGAAAACAACCTATGGTTTATTTTCAGAATTTGTAATTTTGACTTATGTGTGGAGTGTATGTATGCATATTTTGGAATAATATAAAATAAAAAATTAAAAAATACTAACACTCTGTTTTTCATGTAATCAGCATCCTAAAGAAAAATCCTCTTGCTACAGCCCAGCATTTTCCTTTCCTCCCTTTCCCACATGAACTCCTTGGTGTTTCAAGACTACCTTTTGTCAGTTTTATCTAGTTGCAAATGTTCTTGCACCCATCTACCTCATAGCATCTTTAGATATAGTAAATAGTAAATTGTTTCTTTGTTTTATATATCCTAATTTTATCCTAATTTTAACACTACATTTTTTCAGTTCCCTTGATCTTGTGTTTATAAAAATCTATTTCTATAAATGAGCATATTAAACACATATTTAATCTTAGTTTATCAGGTATTGCCGGACAATGATCTCAACACATACTCTCACATCATTTTACTATTTACATGATAACTTTTGATTTCAACATTTTCTAAACTCTTTGTACAAACAAATAACAATGTTTTCTCTTTATTGTCAATAATGAAAATGTAGAAGCCTTGCATATGACCTTGTAGCAGATGTTCAATTTTAAAAATACATATATAGCTTAAATTTTAGGTTTTGTATCAGAGGTTAAAAATTGCCAGCATACAGGTCAAACTTTGCCTTTCATTTTGATTAGCAAAGTATATACCAAAGCATATAGTATTATGAGTAATTTAGTGTTATCTCATAAAATATAATTTTCTAGCTCCTTGAAGTGAGTGCTCCAAATTACTTTATCAGAACAAAATGAATGAAAATTGAATGACTAAATGATTAAGAGCCCTTCCTTTTACATCAAAATAAATAATAATTATTATTAAAAAATAAAAAATAAAATTTCAATGATTTCCACTCCCCCCCAAAAAAAGAATTTAAAACATACGTGGTTTACTATTTTTTCTAATTAAGAACTTTAGAGTTTTGAAGCAGAGTACTCCTACAGGCCACTAAAAAGAAATCAATAGTGTTTCCCAAATACTAGATTCATTATTCAGCGTTCAGGGAGTGCTTAATTCTCAAAAACTATGTGCAAGTATTGACATTTCAACTACATAGACTTAACTTTATTTACTGTAGTAAAAACATATTAATGTTGATTTATTTAAACACTTCAATGAAGTGGCAGTTCAGTTTAATCAAATACCAACTTAATTAGGTTATGTTTGATTTAAAAGTTTCAAAACACCACTATAAGATTTGTTATAGGCTGAATTTAGAAGTTATAATCATTAAAAATTTACATTATGTGCTGAGGCTATACTGAGTTTAGTGGCAAATTTCCAAGCAGCAGACCTTTTAAAAGACTAATTGTCTGTGACTCTGTAATTCCCTCAGTGCTGAACAGGCCTTGCCATTGACTTGCAAATACCAAGTTAGAACACTGCCCAGAGCATTGACAAGGAAAAAAAAGTGCTTAAAATGTAAAAGAAGAGGGAGAAAAGACTATTGTTATATGTTTTCCTTTTTTCTTTTTAATTCCCAAGCTGTGCATTCTACAATTGTTATGGTGCTAGCTAAGACTGTGATTTCAAAATTCTGTCAGCATTTTTAGATATCCTTTCTCACCACCATTTTCCAGGTGAATATATTCCAAATACAGAATGCCACACATCTGTACAAAACTTAGAAAAATGGAATTAGTTAGTGAGAAAGTCTTCATATAATTGAAGTTTTCAGGATTCTCTTGGACAACTGTGCACCTTGTAGGTAATGCTTTGGTAACATTTTGTTGGGAGGATGGACACAAAGACACTGGGTATCAGAAAATTAGGAAATGAAATGAAAGAGATTTGTTTTCATCAAGGGTTATGCTCTAAACTGTTTAAGTTTAGAAATTAGAGAAATTAAGTCTGTAAACTTATGGTGCCTGAGAGAGATACCGATTGCTGCCTTGGTTACTGAGAATTTGAAATGTGGTTAATTAAATGAGGGACTGTGTTTTGATTAAAATTAATTTGAACTTAGATTACCACATACTTGTATTAGTTACTATGCTGGAGGGTGCAGATCTAGTGGTTTGATCACGTTGTTTTCTTTTTCTTTTCTTTTTTTTTTTTTGGAAAATGATACATTCATTGATTGCTCCACTACCAAGTTCCCAAAACCAAGCAGGCAGCTTTAGTAAGAGTAGTTTGCTTAACATACTAATTTTGTGTCAGGACAAAGTTTCCTTTTTAATTTTTAAACTATATTCTCAATTACACTTATTTATGTACTGGTGTGTGTGTGTGTGTGTGTGTGTGTGTGTGTGTGTGTATGTGCCTGTGTGTGTGTGCCTCTGTGTGTGTGCTTGCACATGCACCAATGGAGGTTAGAGGACAGCCTGTGGAAGGTGATTTTCTCTTTCCATCATGGGGTTCTAGGGATCTAACTCAAGTTGTCAGTCGGCAACACATGCCATCTTGCCAGAGTAAAGCAGATAGACAGGAGGACGTTTCCTTTGTAAGAACCACGTGACTTTGAAGAAGACTTCAGAAGAGCTGCACCTAGCTTTCGGGTCATCGTTTTAACCTATTTCCAGGAATTGAAAAGGTGCAAACATGGATTCCTTGAAAACAATACACAGTAGTAATATGCCAGCTACTACCCACATGTGGTTATCAAGAACATGAAATGTGGTTGGTTCAAATTGAGACTAAATATTGGTGTAAAATGCATATTGGGTTTTTAAATACCAGCATGATAAGAATATTTTATTTGGGGGCTGGAGAGATGGCTCAGAGATTGAGTACTGTCTGTTCTTGCACCATGTGGCTGCTAACAACCATCTGAACCTCCAGTTTCAAGGTAATCTGATACTACTCTCTTCTGACCTCCACAGGCATTGCACGACACAGGTGCATTTAAATACATTCAGGCAATATACTCATATGCATACAATAATAAATAAAATATTTAAGAGAATTATATTTGATCAACATTTAATATTGATAACTTGGAGAAAATATGTTTGATATGTTGTATTATGTATTAATTTTCATTTCCTGTTTTCTATTTTGCATTTTTATGTCTTGCTACTAGAAAACAGTAAATTAGTCATTGAACTTACAGTATAATTCTTTTTTTTCTTGCAGGGAGGGGGATTAAACCCAGATCTTCCCTTGTACATCTCAAGTTGTATGTCTACTGGGCAATGCTACACTAATAAAGTTAAACACCAAGTTCATTATCCAGGAAAATGTATGAACATGGTGAAAAAAATAGTGTATTGCTGCAAAAATTCACAGCTCCCTGATTTCTACAATATTAAACAGAATTGGTCATTGCCCTGCATTTCATGACACATTAAAGTCTCATCAATATCTTGCAGGGAATTAAATTGTCTCCTCACAGTTACAATTCTCCTCCTAAGACTGTCCCAATGGATACTCTGCTTGTTATGTGATCGCCAATCTAACATTGCCTTCTGTGACTGTTTCCTTGTTTTGTAATTTCTGCAGTGGCATTGCTCTCAGAAGTGCTCTGTGGCTGCTCTTGTGTAGCTGTGTTTAGGGCTGCCCACTTGGTTTTAGAGAACATCTCTGGAAGCTAGTTCTTGAAGAAAATTGATTGCCCCCCCTCAGTTTTCAATGATTGGCTGTAGCTCTTTTTTTTGAGGTGGTATCCTGTGAAACTTCCTTCTGTCCACTTGTCATATTGCCATGAGCATGGGCTAAGTCCAAAGGAATCCAGGACACAATTATAATAAAATCTAATTGTATTAATTCCCATGCAGGTTAATTCTATAATTCTAATTCTGTCCTGTCCTAGCATACCTCCCCAAGGCTGTTCACCTACATGGCATTCTCTTGGTCTCTTCGAAATGGCAGAGGGGGCTCGCTAGGGAGTTCCAAGAAGCCATCTGATTGGCTGAAGCAGATCTTTGTGTGTGTGTGTGGGGGGGGGGCGCTGTGGTAGCTCAGGCAGGCTGGTCAGGGCAGCATCATTGGCCAGCAGGGTCAGCCCTTGTGTTCCACACTGGGGTTTTCCCTTCCTATGGTCACCAAATGAGGTCCAGCAAGCACCGGGTCCTGCCTTGATCCTCCTGCATTGATCTCCATGATACAGCCTGGGTAGTCCAACTATGACAGTCTATACTCTGAAGAGGCTGAAACCCCAGTAGTAGCCCAGTCCACAGGCTGGATGTCTCAGCAGTCCCCATCTGGCATTGAAGGTTTGGAAGATTCTTGGAGAGACATGAGTCTTCAGTCCATATTGAAATGTTGAAAAGCTGTGTCTCATGTCTTTAAAGGTTGGCAAAAGCAATGGCAGCCGCAGGGTAGCTGCACTTGCCAGTAAGACAGGCAAAACAACTGTGCTTTTTTTTTCTTTTTGTCTTTTTAATAAGATCTCAAGTTTTATACCTGAAGTACAATTTCTCAGGCCTTACCAATCATTTATTTCTGGTTATACTTTCCTTTTGGATGTTTAAAGCCACACAGTTAGCCCAGATTAACCAAGGTTTTTGTTTTCTCAAGGCCAGTTGAGGATCTGGTCCTCAGGGGTCACTTAGGTTTTGGAGGGGGAGATGGAGCCCCTGGCTGTTTTTGGCTTTTCATTTACCAGTTCCATCCACTCGAGAACAAAGTCAGGTCTTGCTAGACCAGGCTTCCCTTTTTGATTTTTTTAAATTTATTTCTTTTTAATTTTTTTTTATTAATTTTATTTATTTCTGTATGTGTATGAATGTACTGTCTGCATGCAAGTTTGTGCACCGTGTCGTGCAATGCCGCAGAGGTCAGAAGAGGGTGTCGGATTCCCCTGGAACTTAATTTATTTCTTTTATGTGTAATGAATGTACTGTCCTGGCAGTAGGGTCCTAGTGCACCTGTGTCCTGCAAATGCCACGGAGGTCAAAAGACGGGTGGTGGGAGCTGGAGAAGATGGCCTAGAGGTTAAGAGCACCGACTGCTCTTGCAGAGGAAACCGGGCTCGATCCCCAGCACCACATGGCGGGCGGAGAACCATCTGTAACTCCAGTTCCAGGGATCCGACACCCTCTTCTGACATCTGCACACGGCGACGACACGGGTGCACAAACCCGCATACAGACAGTAACATTCATACACAGACAAAAAGAAATAGTATTAATTAAAAAATTTAAAAAAAAAGAAGAGGGGGTTGGATTCCCCTGGAACTGAGTCAAAGATGGCCCTCAGCCGCCATGTGGGTGCTAGGAATCAAACCCGGGTCCTCTGCAAGAGGAGTGGGCATTCCCAACCGCTAGGCTATCTCCAGCCCCAGGCTTCTCTTTTTGAAGACTGGACACTGGCTGAAGTCCCATTAGTGGATCTCTAAGACTTCCGTGCATAGGAAGACTGGTGACTCACATTTGTAGGACATTTCAAGAGATGGCCCCATGCATATTCCCCTGGGACTTAGTTGACCTCTGAGGGCAAGGAACAAATTTATCCCTTAAAATCCTTGGCCAAATTGATATGGGCACTAAGTATGGTCGTTAAGGATCCAGAAAGGTTAACTTACACCAGCCTGATACTTTTAACTACTGTATAATATTTGAGAAAAGGCTTGGACAAAAGCTCAAGCACCCTTGTATAAGAATTACTAAGAAGCACTCCCATAAAATAAATACTGTGGTTAGACATAATGTCATGACAAACTAGGTTTTCAAATCCACACATTTATTAATGTTATTATGCTCCTTACACATATTAACTGGTTTTGTCCTTGTGCCCATCTCATTAGACTACTACACTGTAGAGATTTCATTGCTGTAACTTCCCTATCATGTATATATAAATGTATGTATATATAAAGACGTGGTCTGAGGAGTGGTTTCTAAAAGAGATCATGAGGCTGAAGTCTAGTTCAGTGGCAAAATATATAGATATCATATGCAAGGACCTAAGTTTGATCCCCAGAAGCACAGATAGAAAAATCAAGCAACCAACAAACCAACCAGATTCTTAAATCATTATTTTATTTCCTTATATATCTTTCATTTATTTTTCTCTCAATTCCATTTCTTCAATCCATTAGATGATAGAAAGGAAGTGTTTTTTTACACAGAATAACCATATTTTTTACATATATAGTTATTATATAATACCACAGATCTCCTATAATGCCATTCAGTCCTACGTGCTAGCAACTGACAGTTATTTTTCCATTTTGCATGCCCATTTCCTATCCCATTGTCTGTCTTTTCAAGACGGAGCACTGAATCAGACTAAGAGTCTCAAATCCTCTTGCACATAATCCTACCCTACTTGCTATGAAAAGAATTAAGCTAGAACCAGCGCTTTTAAATAAGCAAAAGTTCCTATAAGAATAGAGGACACACTGATGAGGACATAGTCTAACTTAATTCCATCTAAAATCTTCTCTCTAGAGCATAGAAATCCTGCATCATTAGCAGCTGGACTGAAACTTAACACTCAAAAAGAATCATCAACCAGAAGGAAATAGTTTGAGAAAATGAATTGCCTTTTCTGTCAAAATAAATGAGCAAATGGACCAATTAATTAAAACCAAACAATATTTTTTTGTATTTCTAGTTAAACCAACCTTAAACTGCAGAAAAAGAATATCAAACATAGATATAGAATGTGTTAGTGATCTAAAAGGGAAGGCTGAAGGAGACACAAGTTACCTAAAATCTGTGATATGCTTTTGGACTAATGATACATTTCAGGTTTTAGATATGCATTATCCTCCAGGACAAGAATCTTAACTTTCAAATGCAGACCACCTTATGAAAAAGAATTTTCCATATAAGAGATTTATTCAATTCTGTACACATGATAAACAAAAAGGACCAGAAGATGATAAATGAAAAAGACCAGAAGTACTGCCTTCTTTCTCTCGTATTCCCCTGCTATCTATTAACTGCCATTCCCTGGACACACACACACACACACACAGACACACACAGACACACACAGACACACACACACACACACACACACACACACACACACTGTACATTCACTGGATAATGGAGAGTGAAGGAGCCACTTACAGTGGAAAGCAATTACTCTGGCAAGGAATGGCATTAAACAAGCCTCAACTACTACCACTTGATTAAGTGTTCACTTCCAATTACACATCAGAGAACATAGTCAAAGCCAGGTGGAAATCCAGACATCTCAGGTTTGTAAGTTATGGGGATGTGAGATGGGTTTGGATATGTGATGTTTCGTTCCATGTGTAAGAAACTGTACTGATAATTTCTAGATATCCAGTGATAGATTAAAGGGAAAGATAAAGATTAAGATCACATGTAAGGCTTCAGCTGCAAAATGAAGGGAATGGAGAAGGCTGAGGGAGGTGAAGAATGTTCACGATAGCCAGGTATGGTAGTGCATGCCTTTAATCCCAGCACTTGGGTTATGGAGGAAACAAAAGGATCAAGTATTGCCAGATCTATCTTAACAATCTAACATAGATTGTTAGAGGCCAGCCAAGGCTCCAGTGCTAGATCTATACCCATGATCACACAGACAAAATTGGTTAAAATTAGTGGGCCATAAAACCAAACAACTAGACATGAACATAATAAATTGATTAGAGGGGAGTTAGAAATGGGCAAGTGTGGTAGGGAGATAGAAGGGGTAGAGTGAGAGTGATCAGTATGCATGGTACACATGTATGAAATTATCAAAGAACAAATTCAATTAACATAACTGTAAATTAATAAGTAAATTGTTAAAAAGTTTTAAATTCATAAATAAATCAACATAATGGTTTAATTACATAAATTACATATTTTCCTATCAACATTCCTCAGCATGTAAGAGGATAATAAGTATGTATTTGAATTATATCAACATTATAACATTCGATTATTAAAATTGCTATTGGAGGGGGCTGGAGAGAGATGATGGTTCAGCAGTTAAGAGCACTGGCTGCTCTTCCAGAAGACCTGGTTCAATTCCTGGCACTCACATGGTGGCTAATAACCATTTGTAACTCCAGTTCCAGGGAAGCCAACACTCACTTCTGACCTCTGCAAGCATTGCATAACATGGGTGCACTTACACACATGTAGAGAATGCATTCATACACTTAAAAATAAAATATTTTTTATAAAAATAATAAAGATTGCCATTGGAGATGTTGGTTTGATATTCATAAATTATATATTAAATTAATTTTGGTTTTGGACTAAGACAGAATTTCCAGCCATTTTTGCAATGGCCCTAGATATTATGCCACTTTGTCTTATATCCAACTGGATATAATATGGGGAATGAACAAAAACAGAAATGAGAGACAAAGTATCAGCTCTTGCATTTACCTAGAAGTAAGTTCAGTTTCCAAGTACTTCTGCTCCAGAGTGCTGGAATTAAAGCCATATACCACCAAGCTTTGGAAACATTTTCTTTTCTACATGACTTTATTTTAAGTCATGTTTATTAGTTGGCTCATTTTTTCTGCTTACTTTATTTCCTGTGTACTGATAATTAATTCATCTTCAAACTCTCTAAAATATTAAATGCCTTTTTCAAATATACCTTCCAAGGTTTCAGCATGTTGTTAGTCACTCTTACATTTATCCTGCAGGCATGGCCTTCAGAGTTATCTGCATTCCTGAAGTTGAAGACCCACTCTAAATATGGATGATGCCTTTGAGATATATATATATATANCTTATTTTTATTTATTTTTTTATCTTTTTTTGACCCAGAGTCTCTCTGTAGCCCAAATTGGCCTGGACTCACTATGCAGATCAGGCTAGCCTTGAACTTACAGAGATCTACTGCCTCTGCCTGCCTCCCAAGTGCTAGGATTAAAGACGTTTGCCACCACTCCCAGCCTTATTTTTATTCTTGAGACAAGTTCTCATATATCTGTAGATGACCTCAAATATTGAGGTGATAGACATGTGTAGTCACATGTGGCATAAGTCCACTCTTTTTTTTTCCTCTTTTATTTGTTTATTTTTTAAGGGATTCTACAATATAACACAGTTGTTTTCAGATAACATTGATGTTACTCAGTTTGCCATACAATTAGGTAATTGGTGCTTTTTTTTTAAGTGAGCCAAATTATTAAGCATAAGCAACGAATGTAAGTAACATTCATGTAAAACCAATTTGCAAGTATTTATGTCCAAATTTTGAACAACCCAAGGTTTCCATGGTCCAGTTGGAGATGCTTGTATGCACAGGCATGTTGATCAATTAGGAGTCCAGTCTATATTGCTGTAGTCTCACGATTCACCCCAATCTCTCCACAGCCCTTACATTCTACCATGCCTCCTCTTCTGCGATTTGTTCCCTAGGCTTTGGGAAAGGGGCACAAGTGGGTGAGAAGCAAAACAGTCTATTTTCTCTGGAGATGTCATTTTGGACTCTAGTCTGTTCAGGTTGTTTCCCTTCATGGGTTGATGGCTTATCCAGTGATACCTTTTCAGTCATACTAACAAAGCACAAGCAATTGGATGTACAGGCATTTAAGCAGTACTAATTATTATGGCAAGCGAAGCTGTGAGCATAGACACAGATGCTTAGATGGTATGCTAATCCGCAAACTGTGGTTTCTCTATAAAGGGTGACAAGTTCTCATTGTGGCTTATAACATCTCCTAACGACTAGAGGACATAAGCTTGTGGCATCCACTGTGAGTTATTCCTCCAAGGAGAGAGCTAATAGTCAATTAGATTTGGGATATATATACACATGGCTGCCACAGTTGCATACTATCTCCAGGCAGTTGAGGTGTAGCTGATACTGAAGGAGGAGTATTGCTTGTCTCAAGGAGACCAATATTTTGCTGTATTGCTTTAGTGGTCTTTAGTAACGCTCTCTGGCATTTCAGAGGCCAGTTGTATGTTAGCAAGTGACTTCTCATAACATTTTTTCATGCTCACACCAGGTCTTCGACAACAGGGACTTACTTCCTTTCTCCTTGCATATATCCCACTTATAGGCAAAAGGCCTTTATAATTTTGGGGGTTTGAATCCTCTAGCCAACTTCTCCTAGGCAGAATAATTCATTGCTGATATCAGAGCTTTCCTGTACTAATATATTTTGCTTAATTACACAGCTTATAAAGACTTTGCTATTGAATTTGTCTCTAGATAGAGAATTATCCTTTCACAGTTCCTATGCCTATCAGTCAATTAAAAAAGATAGTTATACCTGTTTTATAGGAAATTACCACTATAACAGTTGGCTCTAGATTACAGTTAGGGAACGACTTCAGTACCATCATGTTTTTCTTTTTCCTATAAAGGGGAGAGGTAGGAAGGTTTCTCAGCATCTGGAAGGTAAACTTCGTTAGGGCCCATTATAAACAGTTAACCCCAATAGAATTCAGAGAGATGCTCAGTGTCTGATATAGCTCTAAAGAGCAAAGTATATATTGTGTAAAATTTACTTGGCAGGTATTCAACTCTGCCCAAGCTTTATCCACATATTCTAGGATATTTTAAGGCTTAGTGAAATGTTTAGATTAGTTAGATTTGGTTGTAGGTTTCGGTGAAAATGGTAATACATTTGAACTAATTGGGAATATAAAGTATTAATTGTTTTATTTATAATTTGTATTGAACTTCCAACAGTAACTTTGGGGTTAAGGTATACAAATGGTCTCTATATTTCTCTGAATTATACAACATCACATTGTAACACTTTCTTTTACTTGTAGGACAATTTAAAAGAATTAAGTTTAAATTTACTTCCCAAATAAGTAGCATACAGTCAATGAGAAACAGTTTGGGTAAATTTAATGAAAACTTATGCCTTGGCTCCTGTTTATTGGTATGTGTAATACAACTTAGGCATCTATAGGTCAAAACATAAAAATTTAAAAAACAAAAAGAGGGAGGTGGGAGGTGGGGTAATATCCCTTCTGGGATACAAATGGAAAACTCTGTGTTCCAATCCTATTGATAAATTTTCAATTTTGAGATCCTGAAACTAACAATGGGAGGAGATTTGTATGTTCCCGCAGGTAAAATCACCAATCTAAATGCCTGAAAATGTACAACTTTTGGCTGTGCAGGATGGACTGGGAAATGCCAGCAGAGAGGCTGACCCATCTGAACATAAAGAAAGCAAACCTCAGACTGCCTGAGTCACAGACACTGAGCATAAGTACACTCTTAAACGATGATATCCTCACATTCCTTGCCTTTTGTCCATATATTCTCAAAGCTGAAGCTCAATATTTTCACCATATTCTTAATCATTATGACAATATCTTACTTTTAAAGACTTGTGCTTAAATTGAATATATGTTCCTTGCTCGCCTAGTTATTTTCAGAAGCCATTTAAAAATGTGATCATTAAGTCAGCGCATATGAAACACCTTTCTAAGAATTTGCTCTTTATAATAGAAAATGGGGCAATAGTCAAGGGGGTATGAGGAGGATGAAGAGTTTCATTTGCTTATTTCTTTATGCAGGAGACTGCAATATGTTTTGATGCCAGTTAGAATGTTCTAATAAAAGAAAGAAATTGAGAGGATGAGGTTCAGAGCACACATAGCCAGGATGGACTCTCATAAGGGCTTGAATTTTCAGCCATTGCAATCAAACACAAAGTATGGATATGGATTCAGGGAAAAGATCACTCTTTGAAGGGCTGCTCTGAAGACTTCACTGAGACAATGATTTGAAGCTCTTGGCCCGCCAGGTGGAAAGAAATTAACAGATATTGCTGCGCTAGTGGCCTATGTTCAACCTACCAGCTCAAACTTCTTTGTATCGCGTCCATATTCTTCGTGCAAGTGTTGCTTGTCTCCTGTAACTACCCTGCATTTTCCCTGTTAAGAGGCATTCATTTTGGGCTAGAGAAGTGTGTCACATTTTTAGAGTATGTACTTCTCTTCCAGAGGACTTAAGTTCAATTCTTGGCACCCATACCAGGTGGCTCAAGGTTGCTTGTAACTCTAGCTCCTGGTGGATGCAACACTTAGAGTTTTTGTGGGTAACTTCACTCTAGTGCACATAACTATACACATGCACACACATATAAACACATAGCCAGAAAAAAAATTTAAGAGGAGTTAGTTACTTTGTGGATGCCAATGTTCCCTTTTAGCACCATAATATTGCTTAGCTTTTCCTGATGAGTCATAACTAATTCTCCTCTTCCATTTCCTTGCAGGATTCTTTCAGGTAACATCACTATATTGCCCAATGTTTCATCCCTCTTTTCTTTTTTTTTTTTATTATTTATCTTTGTATGTGTGTGAATGTACTGTCTGCATGCAGGTCTGTGCACCAGTGTCGTGCAATGCCGCGGAGGTCAGAAGAGGGTCTTGGTTTCCCCTGGAACTGGAGTTCTCCTGGAATTGGAGTTACAGACGGTTCTTAGCCGCCATGTGGGTGCTGGGGATCGAACCCGGGTCGTCTGCAAGAGCGTCAGTGCTCTTAACCGCTAGGCTATCTCTCCAGTCCTCATCCCTCTTTTCTAATCAAAGAATTTAGTTTTATTCATCCAATAAATATCATTCTACTAAGTCCCCTCCTCGTCCTCTTGATTACATTCTTATATTTTCTGTTCCTGCTGTTTTTCTCTGCTGTTTTTGTCTTCTATGAGATGCTCGAACAATATGCATCAGCAAATTTGTGGGTCTTAATATTGAGTAAAGAATGCTTCCCAGAAGCATATACAAAATTAATTTGTGAGCTAAGATGGAGTTTCTCCAATACTTTTGACAGTTTTCTACAGTGACAAAATGAAGTAATTTTGAATAAAATTCTCCTCATACAGACATTCATGGGGTTTGGGTCTCTTTGTATTGTGTGTCATTTATGATTATTGTTATTATTATTATTAATGATATTTGGTTCTTTTGTGTTATTATTGTGGATTAGTATTCTCTTTTATTTATTATTAGGATAATAATAATATACAGTTATGTTTTGCTGTGTCAGCACCAAAACAAATATCACAGACAATTTTTCTCAATAAGTTATGAGTTTAAGTTCATGTTATCAAAGTATTATGTTTTGTCACATTAATTAAATTTTATAGAATTCCTAAATAATCATGTTATTGACACCAACTGGAGAGTTGAGAACAAGTTATGAATAGACAGGCAAATGGTCCACAGAAACTTTTGTGGAAATAATCTTATTGAGTTTTACAAAGATATTTTCCTATCATTTTCTATATTAGTGAATGGCTCAGAAAGATCCAAGTGTGCTTACTTTTTGGCTGCTGTATATATGTAAATATGCATGTATTTTTGTGGATATTAGTGGTTCATCTTGGAAACTTCAGAAAACTTGAAACTTATCCACAAGAATTAGAACCGAGAAATAAAATTTTATTTATTTATTTATTTATTTATTTATTTATTTATTTATTTATTTATACAGGTTCTCCCTATAGCCCCAGCTGTTCGGGAACTCACTCTGTAGACCAGGCTGGCCTTGAACTCACAGAGATCCACCTGCTTCTGCCTCCCCAGTGTTAAGATTAAAGGTGTGCACCACCAGGCCAGGCTTAAAGAGGGTTCTTAGCCACCATGTGGGTGCTGGGAATCGAACCTGGGTCCTCTGCAAGAGCAGTTGGTGCTCTTAACTGTTAAGACATCTCTCCAGCCCCAGGACTAAATTTTTTTAAAAAGAAAGAAAGAAAGCAAACAGAAACCCAACAAACAGATCATATTTGTGTACTCTCATTACTTGGACTTTAGTGAGGGAATCTAGACTGGACTTAAGGCTATCTCTACTCCACGCTTTTTTAAGGGCCCACATTGTGTTGTAATGGAAATAAGAGAGGGACAGTAAACTGACCAGATATTTAGTATTTAGAATCCCAAAGTTCAGGTTAAAATGGATTTTTCATAAATGTTGCTCAAATGACTATTTGGATATTTTTTTTTGTCCTATTACCAAAAATTATTTTTTTGTCTCATGTTCATCTGTGTAGGTAATGGTTTATAGTGGGAACCATAAGGGTTATATGTAACACTGCATTAAGAAAAGAGAAAGTCGACCAAAAAAAAAAGTTAGAAAAAAGATTTAAAAAGCTGGGTGTGGTGGAGCAAGCCTTTGATCCCAGCACTCTGGAGGAAGAGGCAGGCAGATCTCTGTGAGTTCAAGGCCAGCCTGGTCTACATAGCAAGCTCCAGGCCAGCTGGGACTAAAGGGAGACCCTGTCTCAAAAAGACCAAAAAAATGTTAAAAAAAAAAGAAAAGAGAAACTCATGTACAAAGCCGGAAACTGTATTAATAAATCAAAGCACCAGAAGAATGACTTATAATATTTGTTCAGTGGAATATAGTAGATGCTTAACACTGTATTAAGTCAAATGAAGAAAAAAATCAATTGCTCATCAAACAAAAGTAAAAAAATAAGAAGAAATCACATTGGATTTAATTCTCTCATGCAATGAAAGGCACAAACTGTTTGGCGGAAAATTTTCCCTATATGAAGACACATTAAACATAAGTTGGAGTTATATGATTTCTGTCCCTTAAACTAATAAATTTTTATATTGTATTTGTTAGAATAAATGTTATTATATGAGAACGCTTTGAATTCTTTTATTTAATAGTCAAATAAAAATAGATTAAAACCAAGTTAAATATTTCCATGGGGCTTGACAGAGACATTATTTGCTGTTAAAAACAAAGAATCTGCTCATGGCAGATTATGAATTTGAGTATTTCACAACTTTTTAAATTCTATTGACGACTAGGTGTTTCACAGGACAGACTAGTGAGTCCAGTTTTTAACAAAGAATTTAACATAACTTCTACTTTTAAATCATTAACTGGAAAAGTGAAGATGAATGAAGACAACAAAAAGTATATTCTGGTTTTAAAAAAAAACTAAAGAAAGATAATTACACTTAATTTAAAGTGCAAATCAGGTCAAATTAAACTCAAATAAAAACAGAGATACTTCAAACAAATCTGGAAGAACTTTATTTAATGCTAGCAAACTGACAAAATATAAGAATGAAAACTTGGGCTGGAGAGATAGCCTAGTGGTTAAGAGCACCGACTGCTCTTGCACAGGATCCGGGTTCGATCCCCAGCACCCACATGGTGGCTAAGAACAGTCTGTAACTCCAATTCCAGGATAACTCCAGTTCCAGGGGAATCCGACACCTCTTCTGACCTCCGCGGCATTGTATGACGCGGGTGCACAAACCTACATGTAGACAGTACATTCATACACATAAAAAAATAAATAAGTTAAAAAAATAAAAACTACATGAACTCTTAATATATAAGCACCCTGTAACTTTCCCTTGTCCCAAGGGTATGTGTTTCTTCCTGTGCTCCCTCACATGTATAAGATATTCTCTAGCCTTCTGGATTCACCCTTTCTTTTAACATCTAAATTAAACTTCCCTAGACCTTACTATTACAAAATTTCAAAATCTCTGCCACTTTCTGCAATATGCCTTTATATTTCCTGGTCATTTTCAATACTTTTAAATCTGAATTCCAGTTTGCATCTTATGGGGATCTTAGAATTGTCATTATTGACAACTCTTCTTTTTTTCTTTTTGTGATTTTTTAAAAATTTATTTATTTATATATTTTTATTAATCAAATCTAGACCCATATCCCCCCATCCCCCACCCCACCAGAACTTATGCATTCTACCAAACATGCTTTTCATCTCTTTCTCAGTCTTTCTCAATATTCTCCATGTGGAAGTTGACTGTTTTGAGCAGAAGTTCACTGTTTCAGTCAGTTCTTTGATGCAGTCCTTTCTGTTGTTGTTGTTGTTGTTGTTGTTTCCAATATGCATCACTCCCAACTGCTTTGGACAAAAGCTCAAGAGGCCATGCACAAGAAATACTTACGATTAAGTAATTGGCACTAACATCCACAGATGAAGGATACCATTCGTTGTTTGTTTTTCTGGGACCGTGTTACTTCACTCAGCATGATGTCCTCTAGCTCCAGCCATTTTACTGAAAAGCTCATGTTGTCCTCTTTCTTTACTGCTGCATAAAACTCAATTGCATAGATGTACCACATTTTCTCCATCCACTCATCAGTTGAGGGGCATTGGGTTGGTTCCAGCTCCTTGCTATTGCGAAGAGAGCTGAAATAAACATGGCAGTGCATGTATCTCTGCAGTGGGGTGAGTCTTGAGGGTACATGCCTAGGAGTGGTATGGCTGGGTCGAGTGGCAAGTTCATTCCAAGTCTTCCAAGGGTTCTCCACAATGCTTTCCATAGTGGCTATACGAGTTTACATTCCCACCAGCAGTGGATGAGTGTTCTCCTTTCCCCATAACCTCTCCAGCACTTGGTATCATTTGTTTTCTTGATCCTATCCAGTCTTATTGGAGTAAGATGATTTCTTAGAGTGGCTTTGATTTACATTTCCTTAATGATTAGTGATGTTGAACACTTCTTAAGGTGTTTCTCAACAATCTCTAATTCCTCACTTGTGAAGTCTCTGTTCAGCTCTTTGTTCCATCTATTGAGTGGGTCATTTGTTTTCTTCTCTCTTTGTTTTTTGAGTAGTTTATATATTCTGGAAATCAACGCTTTGTCAGATGTTTCTGTTTCCTCCCACTCTGTGGGATTTCTCTTCACTTCCTTGGTTGTTTCTTTTGATGTATAAAAGCTTTTGAGTTTAATGAGGTCCCATTTGACAACTCTTCTTTTTCTGTGTTGACTCACTCCAAGTGTTATTGCAACAATCCTGCCTAACTCCCCAAGGCACTACTAACAGTGCTTTTAGACTTTTACTAAAAGCTAATTTAACAGAGAGCATTGTTGCACAGGAGAATTAACAGCTTGTAAAACTTGACTCTCTCAGACATCAGTTCCTGCTAAGGCTGTGTTCCAATACTGGCCAGCTGCCATGATTCTGGAGCCCATTCTCCCATTAACATTTTCCCATAGATCCTTGGTTCCAGGTCTTGCCCTTTTGGCTGTCTAGAGAAAAGTTCAAAATGTGGTTCATTTACTAAGAGGCTCAATTTAGTTCCCATTGTTTCAACCTCTGACCTCTACTTAGGGCCTATCCTTTAGAACTGAAATAATTGTTGATGTATTTCCTCAAACAAATCAACTGTTTTTGTTCTCACCTTCTTGACTGTAGAAACAGCTAGGGTGATTTAAGCCAGTCTATTTCTATCTATTTCTATTTCTATCTCATAAAATATGTTTTGTCCATATGAAAGAATGTAATGGTGAACTGTGAAAAGCAAGAGACTACAGGAAATACTGATAAATATTTGCAAATAACATAGGTAACATCAACACCATTTTCCATGTTTTATTTATTACTTTTATTTTATATGTATGAATGTATTGGCTGCATGTATGTAAGTGTACCTGTGACTTGCAATGTCTGTGGTGGTCAGAAGAGAATGTCAGATTTCCCTGGAACTGCAGTTACAGATGGTTTTTAGCAGGGCTCTTAACCACTGAGCCATCTCTCCAGCACAAAACAACGTCAAGTTTAAAACTTTTTGTCTTGATGCTGTGACCAATGTGGGTTTTTAGTGAATTAAGTATGGTAAAAAAGGAAAAGAAAGGTATGCTGTAGAAATGCACTGATTTAAGAAGTAGAAACATTTTACATAATTAATGTTATGGGCTTTAAGGATTAATCTGACACTTAGGGCCAGAATAGAAATAGTGAGAGTGAAGATAATCTGTACAGTTTACCGTTAGAAGAAACATTTAACAGCATAGTTACTGAAGAACAGAAGAAATATTTTCAATATCAATTGTGTTTTACAAAAAATAAAAATGATCCCTGAATACATGGTTGCCTAGTAATTAGAATTATAACCTTTCTTTTTAAGTTTTTTTCTGATTTATTTTTATTTTTAATTGTGTGGATATGTATGTGTCTATGTGTAGGGCTGTGCCTATGACAGGTACCCACACAAACCAAGAAACCGGGGATCTTTTTTCCCTAGGAGCTGGAGCTACAGGTGATTTCTGGGACTTGAACTCATGTCCTCTGGAAGAGCAGTGTGTGCTTTTAACCTCTGAGCCATCTCTCCAGCTCTGAGTTATGAGCTTTCTAATAAAATTATATTAAAGGATTTATTTAGCGTATGTAAGGAAGTTTAACATTCTCATATTAATAAACAGAGAGAACTGCTTTGAAAAGCCTTTAAAATGTCTCTCTCTTCTTTAGTCTCAAATAGGGACAAGAAGACTAAAGAGTGTATGAAACTGATAATTCTAAGCAGAAAGAAAATATCTTAAAAGACTTTTGTGTATAATCTCCCTATAATATAGAGTGCAAAACACTGCAAGTTTATTTTCAAATGTCACCACAGTGAAAATGATATGGAAAGAAAAAGCGTGACTTTTATATGCAGAAAATATGTACTTTTTAATTCAGCAGCATTACTGATAGAAAGAAAAATCAAAGGAAAAATATGAAATACAGTGCAATAATTTCACTTACCTATCAGAAACTGAAATGTAGTTACCAAAAAAGACAATAACTAATGGAGATCCCTTGCCAAATTTTTGATGTTACCATCTAATCGATATAAATATGCTATTTGGCTTTAGTCAACACCGGCAAACATCCTTGTATAAGCTATGTATTAAAGTGACCTTGGACATAAAGTGTCTATGAGATGCCCAACCTTAAGCAACACATCTAACAGTGGAACCTCTACACCTAAGTCTCAGGGAACATAGCAGGACACGAAGGAGAACGAATATTAATCTGTCTTTCAAATCTCACCAATGAAGCTTCCTCATGTAACAGCTGGTGATTGGCACAGAAATCCACAACTGGTTAAATTGCAGAGAATAAGAGCTTGTAGAGTGCTAATCTCTGAATAGGAAACCTATGTTAAATCTTTGTTACCCAGGGTGGAAGAAGTGGCAAAAAGTCTGTAAGAGCCAGGAGTGGAAGAAGACCACAAGGAAACAGAGTTTTCTAGTGAGCTAGAAAAAAATTTGATCATAGGAACTTACAGCAGTGGTGACAGTATACACAAGAGCCATGGAAGCTCAAACCAGGTAAACATCTCAGCATATCACTGGGGACTTGCGCAAAAAGCCCAGCCCAAACCTTAGCTGAGAAACTATTGACGACTGATGACTACTGGGAGAGGGAGAGTTGGTTTTCTTTAAGGAGTCATATTAGATAAATTGACCAGACTCCAGTAGATAGTCTCACATCAGGGGACATTTGGGGACACAAACAGACTCTATAGGCCTTAACATATACGTCATTGCACAGTATGCTAAAAGCTTCCAGGTCAGGCTGGAGAGATGGCCTGGCAGTTAAGAGCGCCGACTGCTCTTGCAGAGGACCTGGGTTGGATCCCCAGCACCTACATGGCGGCTAAGAACCGTCTTTAACTCCAGTTCCAGGGGAATCCGACACCATCTTCTGACCTCTGTGGCATTGTACGACACGGGTGCACAGACCTATATGCAGACAGTACATTCATATAAATAAATAAATAAATAAATAAATAAATAAATAAATAAATAAATAAATAAATAAAAATTTAAAAAAATGCTTCCACGTCTTGGTAACAATTATTCTTCTTCTTTATGTTTTAGAATTGTACCTCTCTGCAATTTCAGAGACAGCCACCTCCCTTCTTCTGACAGAGAAAAGATAAAACACAAAGAGAAATGTCTAATTTATAAAAACTTTCTTACTACCAGTCAATACTTGTTTCGATACCTCTAAGAACCTCTAAGCTGTAATTTTAGTCTCATAACTTTTAATTTGATCGTCTCCTCTTTCACATACAAAATGTGATATTGTTTCTAATCACATCACGGTCTTACACTAGACTAGTACTTTTTCTTGGGAAACCTTTCTTTTTCTGTTTATCTGTATATTTTTCTGTGAGGATGGCATGCTCATGATACAGAACTAATGTGGATGTTATAGGACGATTTGTAGTTTTTTCTCTCCTCCCACCATGTGGGTCCTGGAATTGAGCTCAGGTTGTCAAGCTTAGAGGAAGATACAGTTCCCTGCTGAGCCAGCTCAGCAACCCTTTTTTTGTGTTACTTTTAAAGGAGTCTTTCTTAGTTCATGTCTGTCTTCACATGATGGTGATCACAGCTGAACCCTGAGGGAGGACTTTGAAGTAGAAAGTGTCACATAATCATATAAAGATCACCTGCAAGATGAAAGAACTATTTCTAGCTGCAGATTAAACGCAAGATTTGACTCTAAATCTCTGTATATTGTCCATTGTTAGATTGCTTTAAGGCAAGCAAGCTATTTGCCTCGGAAAAAATGCAAAATGAGGATCTAAATGGGACATGCAGAAATAGCTTGGATAAGTACCTATTAAATGCAGAATATATACTAAAACGGTGAGTGACCGACCTCCTTTTGGTTATAAAATATTTTTCTATCCTTCCATTCTTATTTTTAAAGAAACACAGCAACTGCCAAATACATAAAGAGGCTCATTTCAGTTTTAGTTAATTGTGAATAACATACAGTTCTTCAAGTACATTCTCCATTATCAGCATGGAGTCACCGTCCTTGAAAATATTTCAGAAAATAATTAAATTGAGAAAAACCTCCTTAGTGGGCTAAGAGCTTTAACTAGTGAATTAATTCAAACAATGCCATTCTTTTGTAATAAAGGAGGATTTATAAAAACCACCCATCCTTAGTAAGTTGAAGCCATACTGATATTGCCAGGACACTTGATTTGTTTATTCTTTTTTGTTCTTCTCACCATTTTACTGACTACTCAGAGCATAGAAACCTAGAATTAGAAAATATTTCTTTTCCTCTGATTCTATGCTTATTATTATCCTTTGAAGATATGTGGTCTTGTATGTAATTCAGCATAATAAAAATTATGAGAGTAATGCTTTTTTGTACATATTTCCAACAAATACTTTGTTTCAATTTTATTCTGGGCTAGACAGTTATCTAGCTAATGGATAGTCAGTAGAGACATGTAAATAACATCCCTGCCATTATGAATAGCAGATTGCATCAAGGAATACTGACAATAAACAAAATAAGAATTATTTATAAATAATTGTGGGCAGTGATAACAGCTAGGGAGTAACATAGACCAAGATAAGGTCCTGAAACAAGATGCTATAATTTTAAATGTGGTGATCAGGAAAGAGACTAGATACTACATTTGTAGCTTAGTTCTTACCAGGCAAAAATCCCTGGGTTTGAACCCCAACCACGTAAAAACCAGTCATGGAAGGTAGAGCAGCATCACAGTAAGATTGGAGAAAAAAAGAGTACTAAGGAGCATTCAAAAGATTTGGACAAACTGAAACCTTGATATTTGATGCCATCCGCCCGCAGAAAAAATATATAATGTATAAGTCCATATAAATATATATGCATATATTCAAGTGCTCTATCCATCTATCTCTGCGTCTATTTATATCTATATTCTATCTATCTATCTGTCTATCTATCATCTATCTATCTATCTATCTATCTATCTATCTAGAATTCTATTTAGAGTCAAAGAGGCAATCATTTAAGACTCATAGGGTGAAAACTCATAAAAAATTTGGAACCAAAAGTTAAGGACCTTAGCCTGAACATGAAAAGACTCTTATTTTCCAGTAGTCTCGAGTATAGAAGGCAATATAACTTCAACTTTTAATTTCCTCTGTGTCTTGACTAAGCGCTTCACTGAGATATGAAAGAGGATGTATCAGTACATTTTATCCCAGGTCATTTTGTATCCTTCAGAAACTAAACACTTAAATATTAAAAACGTGGATTTCATGCAGTCTGTCATTTGTGTTAATTCCTATTGAGTCAAGTTAGTGTCTCCACATGTCCCTCAGTGCAAGTTCATCCACTGGGGGTCTAGTCAGCCTATCTAGAGTCACTCCCTTAAGGAAATATGTAGGGGATGGATTATGGCAGGGTACCAATGGGGAAGAGGACATATATAAAGATGATTAAGATATTGTGTTGATGAATAAAAATTCAATAAAAATATGCAAAAACTAAAAACATGGGCTGGAGAGATGGATCAGCAGTTAAGAGCACTGGCTGCTCTTGCAGAGGACCTGGGTTTGAATCACAGGACCCACATGGTGGCAAACAACTGTCAATAACTCCAAGTCTAGGGGATATCTGTTGCTCTCTTCTGGCCTTCTTGGTCATTGAAGGACATGGATGTACATACATACATGCAGGCAATACATTCATATACATAAAATAAGTAAATTAAAAATTAAAAACACTTTTCAATATAATCTGGTCCTTGATGCTTTCTGATAGTATAATTGTAATGCATAAATTATTTAGGACATTATATTTTTCAAACATCATCCTCACAGGTCCTCAATTCCTTAACTTTACAAAAGTTTTCATAATTCCAGTCTGTGCATATTACAAATATGCATATTAGAATATAAATTTATCCATAAAGAATGTTATGGGCTTTTGCATTGAAATACTTAGGTTTTTGAACATGTTTCATGGGAAATGATACCTGACATAAATCTTGTAAAGGATAAAAATGACATAGGGAGGGTACAGAAATATGAATCAGAGAGTACCTAATACATTCTTTCTATCTCATAGATTACTTTTGGACTGTTCTTTTAATCTAATTTCATGAGATTTAAACATATAAGGAGGAATTCCTCAGTGTGATTTCCCTTGGCTTCACAGCCCTTTCGATGGTGCCCAGACTACAACATACTAGAATTTAACATCTATAAAAGATTGAAGTGTCAGTTACATTGGAGGCTAGAGCTTGTATTAGAATGTTATCCAAATAAACACTTTAACCACTGTATCTTAAGAGATTTCTGGAATATTCCTATAAGTAATCTGACAATAATTTAAGGCAATCAGATTAGGACTGAAGAGAAAAAAATCACCAATATATTTTCCAAGAATGACTTTGTTTTATAATTCTGCTGATATTGGTCCAATAACCATACTGAGCAATGTGAAAATAGATATGTAAAATTATGAACCTAACATCATTAAATGAATGTCTAGTCAGTTTTATATAACACAGGGTCCTCATGGCTCCATGTAGAATGTACACTAGATGAGTTTGTTTGATTTACTTCTTTCCATCTTGTTAGTATCTGCTGAAGTCTGCTGGCAATGGTGTCCCCCCAAACTCTAGTCAACTTTTGGAAATATCTGCCCTTGATAATTATTAATAGCCACAGGGATTCCTGTGGTAGCAATAAGACCTACCATCTACTGAAAGCTTAGGTGAATAAATTGTGCTAAGCTAAAATACAATAAGGTTTAACATTTATTGATTTCTCACTATCTGCCAAGCACCCTGCTGCTTTACCTGTATTATTTTCTTGTCTTCTTGAATGTTTTATACTAAATTCTGTTACTAGCCCTCATTTTATAGATCTGATACCATTCTGACCCCATCAGGTAATAGCATCTGCTTGTCACTCTGGGCAACTTCTTAGTCCATCCTCTAAAATCTGTCTGTTACGGTGACAGACATGGAAGCAGCACTGAGGCAAGTGCTTGTATGAATAATTTCTCATACAATTCATAGTACCATTATAAGTTAAAAGCTAATATTTCTTCCCTTTTATACAGAAGGAAAATGTGTTTTAACAAGGTAAGGTAATTAGCCACGGTCCCGCATTAAGTGGAAAAGGGAGAGCCTCTCACACCCAAGTTTCTTTGATTCCAAATGTTTGGACCATGTTTTCTAATTATTTCATTTAATCTGCTGCTTTCAGTGGGGGAAACAAAATATTCTTCATGTGAATTTCTTGACTGGGAAAGAGTTTCAATTCAAAGTTTACATGAATCATAAACAGAAACCGTTTACTTAAAAATGAACACTTAAAGTCCACAATTCCATTTGAAAGGGGTGTCTCTGAACATGAGGATAAGACTAGAAGAAAATTGTTGCCAGGTTTTATTTCCAGTTCAACGTTTCAGAAATCAGAACTTTTACTATTAGTGTGTAGCTCTTTGAGGGGAATTCCCAAGAGTATTTTTAGCAAGTGGTAAGACAATACTTTGTTATTCTTTAACTATTTATTATGTTTCAAGTACAGAGCATCTATTACCTACTGATTTTAAGGTTGGATATTTCTCTCATAACAGATGGTCTTTTGTTCATGTCTTGATTCCTCTGACTTTCTAATTGCTAATATATGTGTTACTACTAATTATACCTTAGCAGTAACCTCACTTCAGTAAGGAGCTTATGTCTGTTTTTATACAGCTAGTGCTTCAAATTTTTATAGCTTTTCCCATGAGCTAGTTTTCAGGCTTGATGTAATAGTTCACGCGATGGTTGAAGGTATAGTTATCATCATATTGTTTTGAACAAAGACAAAAACATCTCAAGAGGCAGTAGGGGAAGGATGGAAAACAGAAAATACCATTATACAAGAAAGTGAAGCATAATACTGAATAATAGAGCCTTATACTCCCAGGTCATACTTGGATTCTTTCACTGCATGCCTGCCCAGTGACCACCCAGCCCTGACTTACACATGAGTAAAAATAAAGAGCTATAAATAAAATAGTTGGCCTAGTGCCTGGACATATAATAAATGTAAGCCCTTAGTAAATGTAGCAATTGTGATGAAAATGAATGCCTATTTCTCAGAGGGCCATAATAGCACCTGGCATTTTTTAGCAAAATTACTTTGAGAGGCTTCAATCTCCAGTTGCATTACTCCCTGTATTTAAAATCAGTTGTTATATAGGGAATGTAGGGGACCCATATCTTGATGATAATGCTTGTTGAAAATAAGAAAAACAGGGCCTTTGAGTTATTTCTCAGGAACGAAAAAAAAAAAAATGATTCAGTGCAGTATCCCAAAATAGCACACAATTTTCTTGACTCTTCTTTTGTGTTTTTCCATACCTCATAACTTTAAAAATTTCAGTGTATGAAGGTGCATGAATACCTTATTTTATTTAAAGCCCCCATGTAACTATTAGATATTGTTGTTATATCTAGTTTTTAACTGACAAAGATGAAACACAGCTAGGCCATTTCAGAGCAATTTTTCTAATCCAAGTAATTCTGACACCAGTGTCCAAATTTTAAATACAGTACTGTCTCACCAGATGATATGTGTGATTATGGAATAAGTACAGTTTTCTTTAGGAGCACAAAACTGTAGTGTAGAATGGAAAAGAGATACTGAAACCACCAATTACATCAACTGTCTTCCTCAAAGCAAGTTGTAAACAAATCACAGTGGAAGGGCAGGGGAAAGCACCTCAAGGAAGACTTTTCAGAGGGGCTACTTTTGGAAGTGAAATTGGTGAAGTAAAAGGAAAACAGGATGCTTAGCAGCGGAAATGCACACAAAGACACTGGATTACAAGTGAATGTGATGTGTTCATTTATGGTTAGCCTGTAATAACCAAAGTAGTGGGGCTAGGAAAAAGTGAGGCTGAACAGGACAGATCATGAAGTGCTTTGTGCCTCTGAGGCAACAGGAACATTTATAAGTAGTCTGGAAAAGACCAAAAAAATGTGAACTCCTAAACATAAAAAAGAGAGATTGGGGCTGGAGAGATGGCTCAGCAGTTAAGAGCACCGACTGCTCTTGCAGAGAACCCGGGTTCTATTCCCATGGTGGCTAAGAACAGTCTTTAACTCCAGTTCCAGGGGAATCTGACACCCTCTTCTGACCTCCTCGGCATTGTATGACATGGGTGCACCAACCTATATGCAGACAGTACACTCATACACACAAAAAAATAACAAATAAAAATTTTAAAATGAAAAAGAGGGATTGATGTCACAGGTCACATAGCAGTTGGTCAGGTTTGATCCAGGGCTTTTTCCACTAAGCGGTATTGCCTCATAAAATGTAGTAAAGAAAGCAATGAATTAAGAGTCATCACCTGGCTTTATTGTGCCAATAGCTGTGTAACTCTGGGCACACTACTTTACATTGGTGAAATGCATTTTTGGACTAAGCTAACACTTCATTAAACTCATGGATTTTTTTTTATTAAAATGCACATTATAGTATAAAAGCACATATACAGAAATGTAGGAACTCAGTAATATGTGTGCTAGGTGTTATCAGTTAAAATATTGTATTTGCTAGCTGAGTGCAGTGGCATAAACCTTTAATCCCAGCACTCAGGAGGCAGGAGCAGGCAGATCTCTGTGAGTTCAAGGACAGCCTGGTCTACGTAGTAAGTTCCAGGACAACTGAGGCTACAGGGAGACCCTGTCTCAAAAAGACAAAAAGAATTGTATTTGCTGAATAAAATATTTAAATGCTAGTCTAATGTTTGAAAATTGAAACAGATTATTGAGTTCCTATTGAACATTTATATTGTTTCTTATTTTTGGCCTATTCTGAATAAAGATGTTAAGAACAGCAACTATAGATTAATAAATTGTCTTTTTTTTTTAGTAAAGAAAAATGGATTTATTTACAGTTTGGCCAAACTAAAGGTAGGAGACAGTTCAGGTTCCTCTTCACCATGTCTGTGGATGTATTGCAACATATAGAAAACGGAAGACAAATGGAAGATATGTGTATTTATCTGTGAGGCAGTGTTGTCCTTTCCTGGGGGAAGCTTTAGGCTGGGCAGAATTCTTTATCTCTGTCTCCATTCCTTTACCAAGGTGGGAGCTTTTCCTTTTTCTCTGAGGTCAGTTTCAAGTCCTAGCTCCTACATCCCGGCTGAACAAATTAACTTACAAGTGGAATAAAACAGAGAGTCAAGGTGAGGGACACAAATGTCTTTCTTTGGAACTTAGAATACCTCCTCTCACAGGGGCTTCAGCAGGCCTTGCTCACAAGCTGACTGATCTGTCCTGGGGACTGTGGTCTAGCATCTGATGGCAGCATTATCTGAGATCTGCAGGTGTGTCCACCTCTGCTTATGTGGAGGGGAGGTCACTGGATGTCTTCCCTCAATCTCTACCTTAGTTTTCTTTAAATTTTTTTTGTATGTATGAATGATGTGTTGCTTGCATGTAGGTGGGTGTAACTGTTTCATGTCATGCCCACATAAGTCAGAAGAGGGTGTTGATCCCCTGGAACTGGAGTTACCGACAGCTGTTATCTGCCATGTAGATTCTGGGAATCAAACCTGGGTCCTCTGGAAGAGTAGCCTGTGCTCTTAACCACTGAACCATCTCTCCAGTCCTCTACCTTAGTTTTTGAAACAGGGTCTGCCACTGAACCTGGAGTTCATGGTTTCAATGAGCCCCTGGGATCCAGTTTCTCTGCACCTCCACCCTCTGTGCTCTGGGGTTATACATGCTACGGCCTGCATTTTATGAGGGTTCTTGGGATCTAAATTCAAGTCGACATTCTTCCACAGCCAGCACTTTATCCACTGAGCATGTCCCCAGCCCACAGTGTAGTGAGTCTCTTATAGGAACGCTGTTCTAAGATCTGGAATTCCAAGGTCAGAAGCGTCTTGCCCTTCCAGGACAGATTCCAGGCCTATCTCATCTCCTGCTTCCCAGTCACTGTGGCACTTGAGGACAAGTTGATCCTGGCTTAAAAAAAAGGGGGGGGGCACAATAAATTGTCATTTAAAGAGATGACTCTGCCACGCCTTTAATCCCACCACTCAGGAGGCAGAGGCAGGTAGATCTCTGTGAGTTCAAGGCTACCCTGGTCTACATAGAGAGTTCCAGGACAGCTGGGGCTGCAGGAAGACCCTATCTCAAAAAAGACATAAATAAATAAATAAATAAATAAATAAATAAATAAATAAATAACTCCTACAAATACAAAGCCATTAGCTAAGGATTGAGATTAATTGTAGGGATGGTAGGAATATCAAACACGGGTTTGGAAGAGGAGACATGATTTGGGCCCAGACACTTTTCTTGGTAACCTCTTGTCATAGTCCACAGCTTGTTTAAGAAGAACAGAGGGGCCCCTTTCTAGCAGCAGACATGAACTGTCATTATTTGTTGGAACATATGAAATATTCTACGCTCAGTCGGATTTTTACTCTTAGTTGATTTTGCCCAAATATTCTACTATTTAATATCTTGTATTGTCATGGCATTTTTCAGGGGTCTTTTTGAGACAGGGTCTCCCTTTAATCCCAGTTGGCCTGGAGCTCACTATGTAGACCAGGGTGGCCTTGAACTCACAGAGATCTGCCTGTCTCTGTCTCCTGGTGCTGGGACTAAATGTGTGCGTCACTATGCCTGGCCCTTGTCTTGGCATTCTACTTCAACTGCTTTCCTTCGTTTTACTTTAATTGGCAGATATACGTCCCCTTCCCTTGTTGCCTCCCTCTGATCCGTTCTGTTTTCCTCACCTTCCACTCACTCCCACCTGCTATTATCTTATTCTTTATTATGCCCATATACTATTTTACCACTTCTTTAACTTATTATCTCTTTTTAGTAATATGTTAGTTGCAGACAGAAGGATTTTGTGTCCTTTTTTCTGGGAACTTGAGTTTTAGATGCTCCAAAAAGCTATTTTCTTTCAAAGAACAACTTTATCCCCTCCTCCTTATAAACAAAATATTTACTTTCAGAGATAATTTTTGGTATTGAGTTTGAATTTATTAGAACAACAGAAAGGATTTTGAAGTTCCTGTCTTCTGATTTGAGTTTCCTATTCCTTTCTATTTTCCTTAAAGTACCCTTATCTCAAAAGACACTCAGTTTTTTTTTTTTTTAATTTTATTTATTTCCATATGTGTATGAATGTATTGTCTGCATGGAAGTCTGTGCACCCGTGACGTGCAACGCCGCGGAGGTCAGAAGAGGGTGTCGGACTCCCCTGGAACTGGAGCTCTCCTGGAATTGGAGTTTCAGACGGCTCTCGGCCGCCATGTGGGTGCTGGGGATCGAACCCGG
>VZQC01013712.1:2041095-2129962 GCA_009823505.1 Rhizomys pruinosus
TATATATATATATATATATATTCTTCCACAATATGTGCAGTGACTTATTCTGAGGAATTTGTGTTTTATTATTCTAACTGAGGGACAAATGAATATGGATCTTTTAGTTTGAATACTAGAAAACCCTCATGCCTGTGCTGTGTGCAAAGCACTGTATAGTCCTCCTTGTCAAGGAATTGTATATCAATTCACAAACTGGTATGAAATCTTCTCTCCCCTGCTTGTATTACAGGCTGAATTGTGAACCCCAGGAAAATAGGAAGGGATGTCACAACATATATCTTCCTTGTTTTGAAGCCCAGGTGCTGACACCATTGCTTATACTCTGTATTAATCACCAGTAAATCTTTACCTTTATGAAGCATCATATGGTCTATTGACATTCACATGGTTAGCTTATGAATATACAGACAAGCCAAAACTAGTGGTATTAAAATAATCCAAAGCACAAATATTCTCTTTTCATTCTTTCAAAGAAGAGAATAAAATATTTTCAAATTAAGCTGTCCTGTGATTAAATTTTCCTCTCTATAGAAATCATTAAATTTTTTGCTATAAGGAACTACTGATTTTTATTATGTTTTAAGGGGTATTGGAAGCTACTGTGTTTTACTCTAGAAATTAATCCCTTTTAGTTATTGAAAAACTAACAAATGTTGCTACTCACATTAATAATAATATAGGAATTTCAGTATGATATAAACTGAAGTAAGAAAAACATATATCTCACCCCTCATTAAAGATTTTCACATGAGCACTCAAGACTAATATCATTTGAAACAGCTGAAAATGGGAGGAAATATTGACCATCAACTGATGTACAGAGTTGTGTTTTGCTTTTTGGTTTTGGTGGTGTTTTTTAAATCATTTTGAGATGGGGAGTGCCTGTGGCCCCAACTGGCCTAGATCTCACTATGTAGGCCAGGTTGGCCTTGAACTCACAAAGATCTGCATGCCTCTGCCTCCAGAGTACTGAGATTAAATCTGTGCACCACCAAACCAGGCCAGAGTTTTTAAATTTGGTGTATTTACACAATGGAAGTATTGATTCATGCTATAACATTGATCATCTTGATAGTTAACATCTTGATAAATGAAAAAAAATCCAGTCACCTAAGACTACATATAATATGAGTTTAATCAGAGTAGTTCACAGTATACAATCCCATAGGAGCACGCACTAGAGAGGGGTTGCTTATGGTTGGTGGTAATAGGAGAATTCTATATTGAGAGTACTAGTTATGGTTACAAAACTAAGATAATTTACTCAAAGTCACTTAATAGTGCAATTGCAATGGGTGATTTATGTGGTGTGTAAAGTATACCTCAATAAATCTGGTTTTAAAAATGAAAAGACACAAAGGCAAATGCTGAAATAGCATTTATTTTTGTAACTACATTCATGAACAAAAAAACCTAGGGAGACACTCTAAACTTAGAAATAAAATACTGATGCCATTTTACACTTGCTGCCCATAAAATGTATACCACTATTTTATCTGTTTGGTATATGTATAATCAATCTCCTATGAATTTCACAATGACCTTATGAAATATTTGTACCACTTTTGCTCATGAGGAAACAGGCTCAAAGTGGTTAAATTAGTTGGTCAAGGCCAAAGTAACAGTAAAGAGGAGAATTAGGATTTGCATTTAACCTTAACCATAGGCTGTAAGGCTCAAATAAGTTTCTTATGTTTAATCCCCATTAATACAAACTTGACTTGACAGAATGCATGAAATCCTGTGGGTGGGCTATTGGAGGACAGATAGGGGAGGGGGTCTAAATATAATTAAGATGTATGGAAATGTCAAAAAACTCAATAAAATATACATTAATTAAAGAAAGAGTACTGAGCATGGTGGTGCACACCTTTAATCCCAGCACTCAGGAGACAGAAGCAGGCAGAACTCTGTGAATTCAAGGTCACCATGGTCTACATAGCAAGCTCCAGGCCAGCTGGGACTAAAGGGAGATCCCATCTCAAAAAGACAAAAAAGAAAGAAAGAAGAAAGAAAGAAAGAAAGAAAGAAAGAAAGAAAGAAAGAAAGAAAGAAAGAGAGAGAGAAAGAAAGAAAGAAAAAGAAAGAGAGCTTCCCTTCAGGTTTCCAAAATGACACCATCCCATCTCTACTCCCTGGCAACAATGGCAAATGAGATACATCCTTAAAGTTTCCCTACTTCCTATAGTCTTTAGTGTAAAGTTTTTTTACACAAATAGGAATTTTACAAATAATAATTTGAATGCTATGGTCAAATTTTGTTTCGGAGCTGAGAGTTATCCAATGACATAAACTTATGCTAATTTCAAACTTTCTAGTTTTTTAGTATTCTTTACATACTCCCACTCACATATTTTAGGTCATTTTTTCTCTAGCCTAGGCCATGCAGAAAATGTCAACAAGCAGGCTTAACATCTTTGGAAAGCTCATTTGACAAGTTTCCTTGAAATAGACTTGAATATATGAATGGGCATTTTTTTTTCTGATAATATCCTTCCTTTTATTAGTTTTCTAGGATGAAATAACAGAATATCACAGACTGGTGGCTGAATCAGTGGAAATTTGTTTCCTTACAAATTTGGATGTTGGAAGGCCAAGTTGAAGATTTTGGAACCACTGGTTTCTCCTGAGACATCTCTGGGAAATGGAGAACAGCCTCCTCCAACTGTCTTGACCTTTTCTATATATGACAATCTCATGTGGCTTTTCCTCTTCTAAGGATATCAGTCAGATGGGATTAGGGCCCCACTCTTATGATCTTATTTAACCATAAATATCTCATTAAGTTACTGTCTCCAAGTGTGGTAACATTTAGTGTGTGCTTCAACATATGAATTTGGTGGGAATACAGTTTAATTACAAGCACTCTGCTCTTTACAGCTCTCCAAAGTCCTTCCAATGGGATCATGATGATGTAGTTCAATACTGCCTCTCCAACATATTCTTCCAATAGTTCACCTGTGTGCCTTTTTCTGCAGCCATGAGGGTGATGCCATCTACGTTTCTGACCCCAAACCTAATCTCCCATCAGGGAATTTGCAATAACCATTCTCAGTCTCTCAGGTAGTTACAGAACTGGTTCCTCACTACACTGAGGACCCTGTTCAATGATCTCCTTGACAGTGATGTCTCTTCTAACCATACATTATAAAATACAATTCAGGGCCTGGAGAGATGGCTCAGCAGTTAAGAGCACTGACTGCTCTTCCAGACGACCTGGGTTCAATTCCCATGGCAGCTAAGAACCATCCTTAACTCCAGTTCCAGGGGAATCTGAAGTGAATGGGCAAATCTTAAGATGAAGGTGTACAAGTGCTTTGACTGGATATTAGTATCTAAAGAAACTTTACTCTAGAATCTTAGTAAGATGGAGGAAATGGCCAAATCTCATAATTACATCTTTACTCTTCCATGAAACATTCTAATATAAACATTAAAAAACAGTTAATAACAGCTTTATGTCTCTAATTAGAAAATGAACAGTTATGGTAAAATAAAAATAAGTGATGATAAATAGCCATATTGTAGGAAAAATCACAAAAATTCAATTAAAAATAAAAAATCAAATCTGTAACTTCAAAAATGACAGTCCATTATCACCATAACAGCCATGCAAATGAAACTCTCAAAGTTCATCACACAATGAAAATAACTCTTACAACACAGTAAGATATCAAACAGGGTCAAATGTTCTACTTGCTAAGGTGCCAATTGTTATTTGGAGAAAGACCTGTATATGTTTTATCTCAGATTGATATTTCTGGGTTAACAAGATGATCCACTCTAACTTACAAAGAAGCTATTCAAACATGAAAAGTCATTATTTACTTCTAAGGTTCAACATTTCTTAAAACAAATTGACCAAATCTGAAAAGAATAAAAAGACAACTCTGCAAAAGAGATGACAAAGAACACTTGGTAAGATAATACCAATCCCCTCTATAGGGAAGACAATGAAAATGTTAAGCAGTTAAAGTAAAAACAAAATGAATTTTTGAAAAGTTATATGAACTGATAATTTCCACAAAAGGTGTTACTTTGGGGCTGGAGATATGGTTCAGCAGCTAAGAGCCTTGGCTGCTCTTGCAGAAGATCCAGGTTCTGTTCCCAGCAGCCACATGTTAGCTAACAACTATTGAAAACTACAGTTCTAGGCAATCCAACCTTCTATTCTGATCTCCATGGGCCTTGCATGACATGTATGTACTTACATTCATGCAGGCAATACACTCATACACATAAAATAATAAATGAAATATATATATTTTTTAAAAAGCCAGGTTGCTTTAAGGTAGTAGGTAGAACTTTCTGTAAGAGCACAATTACAAGCCATGATAATCAGAAGGGAAATACTCCATTAAAAACAAGGTTGGAGGGGCTGGAGAGATGACCCAGCAGTTAAGAACACTGGTTGCTCTCCCAGAGGACCCAGGCTCAGGTCCCAGTACTCACATGACAGCTAGCAACTGACACTCCAGTTCCAGCAGATCAGATACACTTTTCTGGCCTTTGCAGGCCTTACATGACATGGATTCATTTATATATGTGCCAGCAAAAACCACACACATAAAATAAACATATAGCTTTATAAAGAAAAAATACTTCATAATTTACTATAAAATAATTACATGTTTATTTTATACTATGCTTTCCTAAGACATACTTTTAACCCAAAANGCCTCTCTAACATTTTCTTCCAACAGTTCATCTGTGTGCCTTTTTCTGCAGCCATGAGGGTGATGCCATCTACGTTTCTGACCCCAAACCTAATCTCCCAATTCAGGGAATTTGCAGTAATCATTCTCAAGTCTCTCAGGTGTTTACAGAACTGGGTTCCTCACTACACTGAGGCCCTGTTCAATTGATCTCCTGACAGTGATTGTCTCTTTAACCATATTTAAAATACAATTTCAGGCCTGGAGATGGCTTAGTCGTTAAGAGCACTGACTGCCTCTTGCAGACGACCTGGGTCATTCCCATGGCGCTAAAGAACCATCACTTAACTCAGTTCCAGGGAAATCTGAAGTGAATGGGCAAATCTTAAGATGAAGGTGTACAAGTGCTTTGACTGGATATTAGTATCTAAAGAAACTTTACTCTAGAATCTTAGTAAGATGGAGGAAATGGCCAAATCTCATAATTACATCTTTACTCTTCCATGAAACATTCTAATATAAACATTAAAAAACAGTTAATAACAGCTTTATGTCTCTAATGTGAAAATGAACAGTTATATGGTAAAATTAAAAATAAGTGATGATAAATAGCCATATTTGTATGAAAAATCACAAAAATCAATTTAAAAATAAAAAATCAATCTGTAACTTCAAAAATGACAGTCCATTATCACCATAACAGCCATGCAAATGAAACTCTCAAAGTTCATCACACAATGAAAATAACTCTTACAACACAGTAAGATATCAAACAGGGTCAAATGTTCTACTTGCTAAGGTGCCAATTGTTATTTGGAGAAAGACCTGTATATGTTTTATCTCAGATTGATATTTCTGGGTTAACAAGATGATCCACTCTAACTTACAAAGAAGCTATTCAAACATGAAAAGTCATTATTTACTTCTAAGGTTCAACATTTCTTAAAATATTGACAACATCTGAAAAGAACTACAAAATCATCTGCAAAGAAAGATGACAAAGAACATTGATATAATTACCAATGCCCTCTTGGGAGGACAAGAATATGTATAGCAGTAAAGTAAAAACAAATGAATTTTTTGAAAAGTTTATTATGAACTGAATGATTTCACAAAAGGTGTATGGGCTGGGAGATATGGTTAGCAAGCTAAGAGGCCTTGCTGCTCTGCAAGAGATCCAGGTTCTGTTCCAGCAGCCACATGTAGCTACCCCCACCACCACTATTGAAAACTAACAGTTCTAGGCAACTCCAACTTTATTCTGATCTCCATGGGCTTTCATGACACAGGTGCACAAAAAAAAAAAAAAAAAACACTCATACACTTAAATATAAATGATATAATATATTTTTAAAAAGCCAGTTGCTTAACCAGTAGTAGTAGACTTCTGTAGAGCACATCAAGCCGAATGATATTCAGAGGAAATACTCCATAAAAACAAGGTGAGGGTATGTACCAGAGTAGAATGGTTGCTCCAGAGGACCAGGTCAGGTCAGTACTCACAATGACAAGCTAGAAATGACACTCCGTTATCAGCAGAATCAGATACACTTTTCTGGCCTTTGCAGGCTACATGACTGGATTCTTTATATATGTGCAGCAAAAACACACATAAATAACAATTAATATGATATTATTTTTATATATTATATATATATATCGATTTCTCTTTTGAATCTTATACTTTTTAGTTGGGTTCTTTATAACTTGATAGTGCCTTTCTGTCTTTGAAAACAAAACAATTGTGTTCTGTTTCTTTGTGTGCCTCATTACGCATGATAGAATGGTCCCAGAACTCATTTCCCAAACTTGATGACTTGCCTCAGCATTATTTACTTACATTTCTGATATAAACACTGTAATTTGGGGGGGAGGCTCAGCCCTATCTGAGAGATATTGTCAGGCAGGTCATTGACATATCTTTTCTAGACTTCATGTTGTAGCTCCATAGACCTGCCATCAGGTCTTTATACCCTCATTGCTGTTCATCTTCTTTCCAGAATTGGTTCAGACACTTTATTCCCACTGAGCTGCCATAGACTGATGACAAATTGATGGTTAGTCAATGAGAAAGGATGTTTGGCATACTGGAGAATAATTCATTAAAGTCATAGAATATGGTTCAGGTCATTGCATGTGATAGTTGAGAAAGTTATAAGTGAGGGAAAAAGAGAAAAGATTTGTCCATTCCTGATGCTAGCAGTTGTTCCAAATATAAACAACTACAAGCTTCTTAAAAATATACAATACAGGGCTGGAGAGATGGCCTAGTGGTTAAGAGCACCGACCGCTCTTACAGAGGACCCGAGTTCGATCCCCAGCACCCACATGGCAGCCGAGAACCGTCTGAAACTCCAATTCCAGGAGAGCTCCAGTTCCAGGGGAATCTGACACCCTCTTCTGACCTCCGCAGCATTGCACGACACGGGTGCACAGACTTGCATGCAGGCAATACATTCATACACATACAGAAATAAATAAAAATTAAAAAAATTTTTTTTAAAAAAGTATACAATACAATTCAAGTCTGGTTGGGGGAAAATAATTGCATAACTTTAATGCCAATTTGACATACCTGGGTATGTCATACCTGGGAGCTTCAATTGGGAAGCTGCCTCCATTGAACTGGCCTGTGGACCTATCTGTGGGGTGTTTTCTTGATTTTTTTTAGTGATGTGCAAGGGACTAGCCCACTGTGGGTGGTGCCACTCTGGCAGGTTATTCTGTATTGTATAAGAAAGCAGACTGAACACCGACCAGAGGAGCAAGCCACTAAACAGTGTTCCTACATGGCCGGTGCTTCAACTCCTGCCTCTAGGTTCCTGCCCTGAGTTCCTACCTTGGGTTCCGTAAGAGATGAACTGTGATCCTGAAGATATAAGACAAATAAACCCTTTCTTCACCAAGTTGGTATTTCTGAAGAGGTGTTTTGTCACAGCATTTAAAGACAATCTAGAACAATAATTACAGTCCACGGGAGGAAATATTGTCATTTTAGTATAAAGGGCTCCAGAGTTAAGGGAAACTAGGTAAAAGGGCATGGCATTTCGTTAAAGAAGAAATAACTACGTGTTGTGTATATTTGGAAAACGATTGCCTAAATAGGCTGGTAAGCATAGGAAAGATATTTCTCCTCTTTTACTGGAAAGTACAGTTGAAAGTCAGGGTTAATCTGGTTAATCATATTATCATTAGTATAACACCACACCTACTTCATTTCTGAATTGTCCCATTTTGTCTTTGCGGTTTGTGTCCATGGATTTTTGTCTTTGGGGACATTTGTTTCCTCTTACTTGTTGCAGATGTCTGGATTATTTGTAACCTCACTACTAGGTTTTTGTGACATATGTATATTAACAGCTCACATTCCCACTGTGATTCTCTCAAAATTACACTTATTAAAACAGTACATTTCAAGGAAACCATAATTATGCACTGATTAAACACTGCATCCTCTTCAAAAGATAGGAGCAGAGCTTTGGTCTGTCTGGTACTGTGCTCACCATGAATCATTTTCACTTTGACATTGGGGAATTTTATGACTAGAATCTTAGTATCAAAAAGAGATACTAAAGATTGTCAGGTCTCTGTACCATCAAATTTTAGTCATAAATCTTATTCTGTGCCACTATAATTTAAATTAGGAGTGAATTTCTTTCTTTGGCATAAAAAGAGGGGTGCATTCTCAGCTTGAACCAAACAGTGGTAGATAGAGGTGGCCAATGAAATTTTCTTTATTTGTTTATTATATTTTAAGGGATTTACAATATAAGAGCACAGTTGTTTTCAAATCACATTGATGTTGCTCAGTTTACCATACAATTAGGTAATTGGTGCTAGCATCCACAGATGAGGGATACCATTGTCATTTGTTTTTCTGGGACTGTGTTACTTCACTCAGCATGATATCTTCTAGCTCCAGCCATTTACCTGCAAAGCTCATGATGTCATCTTTCTTTACTGCTGCATAGACCTCCATTGTGTAGATGTACCACATTTTCTCTATCCACTCATCAGTTGAGGGGCACTTAGGTTGGTTCCAGCTCCTTGCTGTTATGAAGAGAGCTGCAATAAACATGGCTTGGAAATGTCTTGTACTTTCTATAAATTATTAATTTTGCACACACACAAATTGTTTATTTGCCAAATGATATGCATTTCTGTAAGATGTTGGCTCCCAGGCAAGCATGAAGACCAACATACAGGGAATCCTTAAAAGAAAATTATTCCAAATATCTCCTATTCCATTTCTGGTCAAAGTTCATAAACTAAGAATGACACAAATGCCCACTGAAAGAAGAAAAATAATATTTAATGCAGCTTCTCTTCTCGGAATGAGAAGGATTAATCACAGCTGATAATTGCATTTGCAAATGATGATAATAAATCATATAATCTCATTAAGTTTTCAAGCACCATGGCTTTTAGGGAGACAAAACACAGCAAAAAATCCACATTAAGTAAAGATAAAAATCCTTTAGTGTCAGAAATCTTAGAATGAATTTCTTTTCATTGTCCTGTTCCTTTATCTGTTCAAAACGTGAGTAAAATCTTACAGCTCCGAGGAACAGAAAGCATTTCTTCTGGAGCCACTCTTCATCAAAATTCTGTTCATTACTTAAAGGGAATAAGACTGTAACTCTTGATAGTTGAGAGAAACTATCCATAACATTAGCTTGGAGAGCTCCTGGCAAAAAGGATAAAAATCACCTTATTGTCTAAATTCATACAATTTTTAGTAAAGTTCACTGAGATTTGGCTTGGATAAATTTTTAGGAAGATATCAATGTATTTTATTGAAGACTAAACTTCACAAAAGTGGAAGTTTTCTGGTGAACTAGAAATACGCAAGTAGTAGGTTGACAACATGAGATGGAGAAGAAAACTGTGAACACAAGAAAATACATGAGGAAGAAATTGTTTAAAGTAGGATTAGTAAAGAACAATAAACACTGACATCATGAAATAACAGAGTACTCTTACTCAGATAAATATTTTACTAAGTCTATAGTAGAGCTTATGAGTCTGCATTTATGAAATTTCAGGTGATGTTCATGTTGTTTTATCAATAGACCATAGACAAAGATATGTATAAAGAAAACCGGAGTTTTTAGCATTTCATTATCATATATTAATTACACACAATAATTTATTTCATTGAGACACTTTAAAACATGAATATATTTATATATAATATACTTCATGTAGTATCTGGGATGTTACTGATTAACTGCTATAATCGTTTCAGATTAAGCTCATTAAACATTTATTTAGCACTGTATTGTGAGAGGCATTGTAGGAAGCTACATAAAGTAAAATCTCCATCTTCTTAGCTTAAAATTTAGTTGTAAAGGCAGTATTTACAAGTCGATTTTTACAAGATCATAGAAACTCTCCTTCACACTCAGATCTAGCTATATTCTCTGTACAATGTGGTATTTAAATACTTTCTTAGAGGAATACAAAGGGAAGGTGTATTGAGAAAGGGGGAGGAAAGGCTGAGTGAGTAAACATAGAATATACATGGGTGACTTAATTTCACATTATGAAACTTTTTTCACAGATGAAATTTTTCCATTAGCATTAAACAAAGCAGCTTTCCTCCCTTACCTCACTGAGGGGCAGAGGCATTTTAACCTTGAACAAAATGTGTGAATTGAATTTATATACTATAATCTCACATTCCGCAGATGAAACTTCACAATATGTGAAAGAGGGATATGATGAATCCCATTTGAAGACAAATTGTAGCAATATCCTGGGAATAGAGGTAGCATAAGATATTTACTAAAATTAGTAGAATTAAGATTTTTCATTTGTTAACCTTCATTTGCATAGCCTTCTTACAATTTTTAACTGAAAGTGGTAGAAAAAACAGGCAGATTAGATGAATTGACACTTAAACATTGAATAGTGGTTTCCACAAAGAAAATATTGATAAATATTTGTTGTTACAACTCTGCCTCACAGAAGACTGTCTTCCTCGGGTATGGATGGGAAAATCTGTGGGGCTACCAGGAGAGGAATGAAGGAGGTAGAGAAAAATAATATGAATAATGAATATGGATAGACAAATGACTAAAGTTGAGAGTTGTAAAACCATATAGGAAAATACTAGAGCAGTCCCTAAGAAAAGCTTACATAGCTCATAGTTCTGGAGGCTGATGCATTCATATGTGTAGGACATTTGAGAGGCTGTCTTAATATAGCAGAGTGAACACACATAAGGGAAAAAAAAAAAACATAGGGAGTAGCGTCACTTTACAACCACAATCTCATAGTAACTAGTCCAGTCCCATGAGGATAAGAAGTCCTCGCTTATAGCAATTAACCCAGATCTTGAGTAGAAGTGATCTCTCTCAACAAGTAAATCAAATGTTAAAGGCCCCAATTCCTATCACCACCACAATGGCAATCAAATTTCAAAGTAAGTACAATCCATAATACCTGTAAATTTAAATCTCTAAATGGAAGTGTTGAATACAGTTGATATTTAAGGGGATTATTTATTTTTATTTTATGTATATGAGAGTTATGTCTACCTGTGTGTAATTGGACTGTGTCCTGCAGTGCCCGAAGAGGGTGTTAAATTCCCTAGAACTTGAGTCACAGATGGTTGACAGCTGTCATGAGGGTGCTGGGTCTTTGCACCTGGGTCTTCTGCAAGAGCAGCTATTGCTCTTAACTGCTGAGCCATCTCTACAGACTCAAAGTTGACTTTTTTTTAGAAATGCCTGGAACAGTGATAATTAAGCCTTGCAAACTTTTATCAAAATTATTGTCAATTATTTGATGGTTCATTGACTTTAAAAGTGGGATCAGGGCAGGAAAGATGGCTCACCTGTTAAGAGCACTGTCTGTTCTTGCAGAATATCTAGGTTCAAATCCAAGGAACCACATGGAGACTAACATCTGTCTATAACTCCAGTTCTAGGGGGCCTGAAAACCTTTTCTGTCCTCTATCGGCACTGCACAACATGGCTGCACTTTCACATATGCAGGTGTAACACTCATACACATAAACTTAAAAAATAAAAAAATTTAAAAGCTAGATCAGGTTTCTCTCTCATTTTTACTAGTTGCTTATAATATTGAGAGTAATAAAAGTTAAATAATATGCTGAATGATTATTTAAAATATGTGTGTACTATTTTGAGATTCATTGAGAAGTAAGACTTGTGTATATTCTGAGTGATTTTTGTATTCATAATGACTATAAAAGCAAATCTACCAAATATAAACAGTGTGATTATGGTGAAAAATGAGGAATTTCAAAATCCTAATGATCTTAACTTCTCATTCTGCCTAAATCATTATTTTAGATAATTAGTCTACTTTTGCACTAATTTCACCAACTCTCTGTGACTTGCAAAACCTTAGAATTTCCACACAGGATCTCCAGCTTTACAGATGAAATAATATTATGATGGCACCTCCAGCCCTAGGTCATCTGAAATAGTGAAGCTTCAGCCATTACAAAATATATTTTTCTTTACTGACTGTTTTTTTCTTTAGAATACTATGTGTTTATAAGGCCCTAATTCATAGGCTCTCATCAGAAAAAAAGAGTGCTTTAGGTACAATATTAACACACAGCATTCAAATGTGGGGTGTATTGCAGACTGTGATAAAATGGAGACTGGCATACATCATTCTCTAAAAGATAGTATTCTATGTAAACAATACAGATGTTACCATAAAAATAAAGCTTATCTTTTTCCCCAGAGAGTTCACAGACTATCTTTTGTAAGATTTAAAATATTCCATTCCTCCTGACTTCAAAAAGGATTCTAAGACTTCACTCACCAAATCAAGGAGAAATTTCAAATTATGTAAGGCACTACTTCCAGATCACAAAAGGTACTCTTTAAGTACAGTTCTGTGTGCCTATTATTCAGAAAAGCAAAATTTTGAAATAGATTGGCTTTCAAGGCAGCTTATGTATGTTAGCTCTTCTTTTCATTCTCCTCCTTTGTCAGGCTTATCGTTATTTTACACTCAAACTTGTTCCGGATATTTTCCTGTCTCCCTGTAAACTTGATGTTTTATTCCTTGAATATATCTGCCTTTGTCCTACCATACCTATTGCATATAGCAGTTCAGACATAGAAATGCTCTTTAGCTTCTATTATTTTTATTGGTGGATGACAGACAGAATCCTTAGGACTCTATTGAAGGACCTCAAATGCTTTGCATTTTTATTCTGTGCCGTTTCCTGCTTGCACTCATTCAATTTCACACAGCTCTTGCTGCAATCTCTTCAAATTCGTTCTGCAGAAACTCATCACTTTTATTTTTACCCCTTTGCTTTCACTTTATTCCCAATTACCAACATAACTAGATTCTTCTTTCTGTTCACTTCAGGAATACACTTGCTTACTTTTTACGTCATCTTTTTTTAGTCTCTTGATATGTAAACCTGAATCTATGAGTCCCTTTTCCATTCTCTCCCCAGGTTAACCACTATGTAATGAGAAAGCCCTTTATCATGCCCTTGTCACGTTCATTGGTTCCTTACTGGATCTATCCATCTATTAAGATCTCATGGTTAGAATAAAAATCACCAATTGTCACTTCAAAAGCTGTTCATAATACATGCATATGGGTATGAAATTGTCAAAAATAAAAAAAACTAAATATAAAAAGATGTCTGTTTACCCATTAAGTTTATTCTTCTTTGTATCAACGCTCAGCATATACCTTTGCTCATGTATTGTCTCTTAGCAATTAATTATTGAATTGCTGTTATCTTGGTTTGATTTGGGCATTAAACATTTTATATTCTCCTGGAGAGTACTGTCTGTTTTGAAGGCTTCACATAGAGACAAGATGCCATAATGATGAAACATGTTAACCCTCCCAAAAGCCAGCATTCTCATTTTGATGTGTATTTTGTTTAGTTAATAAGGTGAAATAATTCAGTTCCTATGTAACTGATAACACTGATTAACTACAGCAAAGTAGCTAAAAAGATGATTGACTAAATTTATTATGCATAGATTAAACTAGAGAGGGCCTGTCCAGAATAATGGAGACTAGATACAGTCATCTAAATTCTACAGAAATTCTGCTTAGGTCACATAAGAAGTTAAAGCAAGAGATTTTAATCATATGGGCAAGTGATATCAAGAAAATTCAATGCTAAGTAACAAGACACCTCAACACACAGGCAAGACTGTTAGTGTAAGTGTTTAGCAGCAGATCAGTTGGTGGTGCCAGAAAGCATCAGGTAAAAGGTAAGGAGAGCAGAAGGTCTAAAACAAACAATGGGAAGCTGGCTGCTTCTACATGAATACAAGACAGGGATTTGAGTACAAAGAAAAATCAAGAGGCATAATAGAAGTCAGCTAAGTCTTGGTTGTCACTGATTAAGGACCAGATTGTTGAAGCAGTACTACTATTAACAATCCCTATTCATAGATTAAGGTCAGGGTTATAAGTATTTATCTTTAAAATTGGAGTTCAGTTCTTACTGTTAAGAAATGTGATCTAATTATAATCAACATATATATATATATATATATATATATGCTAGCATTAACTGTTGACAGTAATGGACAGCACCTTAATATAACAAGTAGAACTTAAGTTCTACTTGTGAAGAAAAATTGAACCTGTAAGGTTTTGGAAAAGACTCTATGACAGGAGAAAAAAGCTAAAGCTTAAGACTATGCTTTGTAGTGACAGCATTAACTTCCTTTATTTTTTCTAAAATAAAACCTGGTATTCAGACATTACTTTTTTGAAAATCTGGGAAGTTATAAAGCACTAATATGTTAAAATATATGAGAGGTTGCATAGAATGTTTCTACTTAAAATATTGTTTTGTTTGCATTCCTATAAGTTGCTAGAAAAATGGTGAAATGGTGTCACCCTTTAAGAAGGAGAGATAAGAGGGATCAAAGCCAGCTTATGGGTAGCAAAGAGGATAATCCTCTATCATATGAAGGATTGATCTCTTTCAGAATGAAAAGAGACTGGTTCTGACAGATATCAACACACAGAAAAGTGCCACTTTCAGCTTCTATTATAAAGATAAATTGCAGCATATGACTTCAATTTTGATACTCTGAACTCTAGGGCCCAGATGGCAGAAAGAAACAATTAGAAGGAAGCTCGATACCTAGTCCTTTACTTACATGTAGTTGATTACTTGTGAGTTGATTGGATAGGAGAACACAGTTTTTTTTTAATTCCAATATTTTGGAGTATGCTGTGATAATTTAGGGACAAGTGTTCATAATCTTATTCCACATATGAAGTAGTCCTGCTCTGATTGGGATAAACCTGTTTTACTGATTATTATCATTTGTGTATGGATGTATATGTGCAGCTGTGTGCTTGTGTGCATGTCTATATACAAATTCATGTGTGTGAAAGTACTCTGGCTCATTCACCTGTTTTGTGAAAGAGGGCCTCTCATTAGCCTGAAATCACCAAGCAGGGTAAGCTGGTTGGACAGTGGACCTCAGAGCTTTACCTGGACCTACCTCCTCAGCACTTGGATCACGAGTGCATACCACCCTGGCAGACTTCTTTAAAATAATGTTTTTATAATTTGAGAATCCCGTACAATATATTTTAATAATAGTACACCCCTTGCCATATCTTCTTTAAGAGCTACTGCCTCCAACATATCCTCCAACTTTGGGTCTTCTTTTCTTCAGCCACTCAAATTCAATTTGCAGTCCCCAAATACTCTTTTTTTTTTAATCTTAAGTGCTTGCTCAATTTTTTGGACATCATATCTTAATATTTCAACAAATATTTAATGATAATCTTAAATATGCCATGTTTCTGTGCAATAAAAACTGTGAAGAAGAAAAAAAAACTGATTCTCACCTTTTAATGAGTTTATCCTCAAATTAACAGAAGCAAACATCAACTTGATAGACCAATACAAATGAACAAAATATAGAGCTTATGAAATATAATAAATCAAGAGAACAGAAACTGATGATGGTAAAGAATTTGTTAGTCAGGTATATACAACTGTAACAAATATCTGACATAGTCAACTTATAGAAAGAAAGGTTTCTTTTGGTTTGTGGTTTCAGAGGTTTCAGTTTACAGCTAGTTGCCCCTGTGGTGAAGGATAATGTAATGTCCAGAAGTCATGACAATGCACAGACGGTTTCTGCATGTCCACAAATCAAGAGAAAAGACAAAGAAGAGGCTAAGATCTCATTATCCCCTTCAATGACACATTCGCAAAAACTGAAAACTTCCAACCAGACTGTACATTCTAAAGATTTTACCAACTTCCAATAGTAACAAGATGGACACCAAACATTTAAACATATGAGACATATCATTCTGGGTAAAAATTACTGTAAGGAAAATAGACATGATGGCTCAACTTTTAAAAGCACTTGCTATGCATGCCTAAGGACCCGAAACTATTCCCTAGAAAACTGGAAATAAAGCTGGATGTGCCAGGTGTCTGAAATCCCAGCAGTCTCACCATGAGATGGGAGGCACAGATATATGAATCACCCAGAAGTCTAGACAGGCTAGCCTGGAGTAACAAGCATGGTAGAAATAATAAGAATGACCCTGCCTCAGTAAAGTAGGAGAGAAGGTTTATCTTCTGATCTCAAGATGCTTATCATGACATGTGCATACCCACACTCACACATACACTAATCATATACACACACTATTAATTAAAAAAATTTAAAATGAAAACTATAGCAAGGAATAAATGGGAAGAAAGGCCTTTGTGAGAGAAGTATCAGAGATGTAAAAGAATGAAGATGCAAGCCATGTAAATAGCTAGGGCAGGGTATTTTATTTAATAGAAAACACCACCTTTGTTGACATTTTGTTTAAGGCTCAAACTTTAAATGACATAGGGCAATCGCCAGCAGAAATTTTATGACCTTTCAGCCTAGCTGTACAGCCCTTTTCTACCTGAGGTTCAAAAAACAAAGACTTTGACAGTCTCCTTCAGAGGATGTATGTGTGGCAACCCATGCAACTGACAGGGTTTTCCAACTCACTTTATCCTTGTCAATTTCCTAGTGGTATTTCAAAGATGAAATCCTTCAAGCCTTCGCTCCAGAACTTCACACTCAATTTCTTGGAGATAAGCTTGGACTCCAAAATCCTTTAGCGATGTCTTTTTGGTCAAAATACTTTAAACCACTTAGCCAGTCACATTCCAGCAATTGTACCGTGTATCTTTAAAGTCTCTTCCAGTCTATTCAGAGCAGGTGCTCATGATTCTGCAGTTTGGGGTAATGAACTAGATATATTTTACCCCTGTGAATTATGTGAAAGTTATTTTATTTTAGGGTAAAATTTAGCTTTTCTTCTTTGCTTATTTTAACTCCTTTAAAACCATTTTAAGGATATTCAGTGTGTGTGTGTGTGTGTGTGTGTGTGTGTGTGTGTGTGTGTGTGTGTACTTAAATATGTGTCACAGTGCATGTGTGAATGTTAGAGAACAACTAGTAGGAGTTAGTTCTATCCTTCCATCAGGTGGGTACAATGTATAGAACTCTGTTTGTAGGGTTTGGTGTCAGGCACCATTACCCACTGAGCCATCTTCCTGAACCTTCATTTTACCTTTTTATTAGGTTATACCTCATAATGATTGAAATGAATGGATCATAAGAATGGGGTTTATTGGGTATTTTCAAATGTATTGACTTGTGTTTACTACACCAAAATCAAGGTAAGTGATATTCCATCAGCCCAGAAAGGTATTTTGTAAAACATATAGTCAATCTTTCTCCTTATGTTATCGTTGTTTTAATTTTCCATCAGAGTTTACATTTGATTATTTTTTAAATATTTATACATTGCTTTTACTTTACGCGTATGAGTGTATTGCTGGCATGCATGTATGTAATTGGACCCATGTCATGCAATGCCCTCAGAGGTCAGAGGAGGGCATTAGAGCCCCTGAAAATGGAGTTACGGACAAAAGGATTTTAGCTGCCCCGTGGGTGCTGGGAATCAAACCTTGGTCCTCTGCAAGAGCAGCAAGTGATCTCAACTGCTGGGCCATCTCTCCAGGCCCACATTTATCTATTTTTGAAATACATATAAAACGATTTCTAAATTATATTCTTCTCTGTATGTGATTTAATCCGCCTATCATTATGCATATGAAATTCGTCATGTTATGGGTGTCAATATTTTATTTTAATTGATATTCTGTTGTATACCTCAATCTACCTATCAACAGGGATTTGGATTATGGGGGCTGGCAAGATAGATAGCTGTTAGGAACACTGGATATTCTTGCAGAGGACCCGGGTTCAGTTCCCAGCCCCTACACGGTGGTGGTTAACAACCATCCATAAAGCCAGTTGCAGAGGATTTGAAACTCACTTCTGACTTCTGCTGGAATTACATGACACAAGTACAATTACAAGCATACATAAAATATTAAAATAAGAAAAAATAGTTTTTAAGTTGGATCATTTCCAATTTTGGCTGTTATGAACAAAGCAAATATGAATGTTGATGAGTAAGTATTTCTCTGGACATGTGATTTCATTTCTGGGAGAGGACACTGGCTCACTGGAACATACAAGATTGAGATTATTATTATTTTTTTCTTTTTTACTTTTGCCCTTTTTTTGGTATTTTTGATACAGGGTCTCCCTTTTAGTACCAGGTGTCCTGGAGCTTGCTCTGTAGACCAGGCTAGCCTGGAACCCACAGAGATCCACCTACCTCTGCCTCCTGAGTGCTGGAATTAAAGGCGTGTGCCACCACACCCGGCAAGAGATTATTTTTTAAAGTATTTTATTTATTTATTAATATTTATTTGTTTATTTTTATTTATTATTTTAATTCCATGTGTACGAGAGTATTGCCTGCATGTGTGTAACTGCACCAGTATAGTGCAATGCTAGTGGAGGTCAGAAGAAGGCACTGGATCTCCCGGACCTGGAATTACCGACAGTTGCCAGCTACAATGTGGGTGCTGGGAATAGAACCTGGGTCCACTGCAAGAGCAGCCAGTGTTTTTAATCACTGAGCCATCTCTCCAGCCCCCTATTTATTTTTTTTAATATTTTATTTGTTATGTGTATGAGTATATTACCTGCATATATATAAGTGCAGCAGTGTCATGCAATGTCTGCCAAGGTCAGCAGAGGGAATCAGATGTCCCTGGAACTGGAATTATGGAGTTGGGAGTCATGTGGGTGCTGGGAATCGAACCTGGGTTCTCTACAAGAGCAGCCAGTGTTCTTTACCACAGGATCATCTCTCCAACCCAAGACTGAGAATTTTAATATACATACAATTTTTGCTCTGAATCCAGAGTGCCTGTTTTGATACTAACCCTTTACTGGTACAGCCTTGAACCTGACTGGGAACAACTTTGTGTATGACAATATAGCAGAGGTGTTTAGAGCAAGGTCCCTAGATTCAAAATGTCTAAATTTCTGTCTTGGCTCTATGATGTAATAGTTGTGAGGCCTTGGACATGATCTTTGGTTCCTTGCATGTGAATTTTGTTGTATCATGGAGTTCTTTAACAAGCATTCAAATAGATATCCTCTATAAAAGTAGTTAGTATAGTTCCTCTCACTGTTTAAAATTCAGTAAATGCTGACTTGAGTTTGAAAGGACTTAAGTTCTATCCATACTTCCTGAAAGCTTCAATAGATATGATAGTAAAGTGAAAAGGAATCACATATCATATACAAAAAGTATGTAATCAAACAATAATGAGAGACCAAGGCCATATTTTAAAAAGCAAGTAAAATTTAACTTAAATTTTACCTTGTTAAATAATAGTCCACAACCAAAGAGTGATTGGTTATTTTTTCTTTAGTATTCAAAAATTCTTTGACTTCAACAACATTATGCTTCCATAGATAGATAGATAGATAGATAGATAGATAGATAGATAGATCTCATATGTTTCTAGTATATTGCAAGTAAATTGTTGATTTTCACAGCAGGTGCTGATATTAAGAGCTGAACTAGCAAAATGTTAATAGAAGTTTCAATTCAGAGACAGCATTAGAGACCATGTCACACCCATGCTTAAAGATGCCTCAAATGTAAGAAACATTTTGTGAGTTTGTAATTACCAATTTATACTTTTTTACTTATATTTTTCAATACAATAAAATTCCTGACTCTCTTTGCTGAATAAAGTTTTTGGTCAGTGAGCAGTAGGCAATAAAAAAAGTACAAATATCAGGGTGAACTTTTCTCTCCATTCAAATAACCTCACCTCCATTCACAATGTCAAGGTACCCAGCTGTTTGATTTTCTAACTGCAGCAAATGGCAAGCCACAATTCAAAACAAGTAATGGTGACTTTTGATGCTATTTACAATGAAATTGTGAGCACTGACATAACTGAAGTCTAACAAAGACAAACTGAAAATCTAACACTTAAAGCTGTTATTCCTAAAGCGAAATTATTGAACAATATTATTTAATTTAGAAGTGTCCCTGATAGAACTGTAATCTAATTTTAAAGATGAGTGAAAAGTTATCTAGATTTTTGGCTTGTTTCATTCTTAGAATGGAAAGTGTCAAGTCTCAAACACTTATCTTTGTAGAGAATGTTCAAAGAGAATATCACATTCCTAATTCTGCACTCCACAAGGATGGAATCTGAGAAACCAAGACCCAATTTCTGTCAGGACCATGAGGCTCATGTTCAAGCTCACTATCTTACTTGGTACCATCTTACAGTTAGTAATGAAACTATTCCTGTATCTTCTTAGCCCTTTAACTGCAATAAATAGCTGGAATCTATGGATGTGTCCATAATCTATGTGTCTTTCAGATATCTGTGTTTCTTTTCAAGTATCTGAGTTCTTGGAAAATATATATTTATATATGTAATCTGGAGGAAAAAAATAGCTAAAAGAAAATAACCAAATCCTAGAAATGATTTTGCAGTTATAGATATATGAGCTTATCTAATCTTCCAGTTATGGAGTCGGGTTACCTCTATTAATTACTGCCAGTTTGATTTCTTTAAAATGCAAATATGATTATGTAATTTGCTAGTCTGTATCCTTAACTGGTCCCCAGTAGTTTGAAGGTAACATCCAGACACTACCTGGGACTAAAAAGACCTTTCACAGTCTGGTCCTTGCTTACCTTTCTAGTACCATCTCTTAGCATCCCTGTCCCTGCACCTTCTGTTTTAGTTTAACTACCTTACCTACGGATCCTTCAGACATCCATGCTTGTGTCCCACAACTTAATATTTGTTGTTTTTCTACTAATTTTTGTGTCATTCAACTTGGCTAATTTTCCTCATTTTAATTTTTTTTTTTTTTTGAGACAGGGTCTCCGTGTAGCTCTGGCTGTCCTGGAGATCAGGCTGGCTTTGAACTCACAAAGATCCACCTGCCTCTGCCTCCCAAGTGCTAGGATTAAAGGCATGTGCCACCACACCCAGATAATTTTCCTCATTTTAAAGTTTCAGCTCCAGGATTACCACCTGCTAAAATATTTTTTTACCTTTGCTCATATATGAAAAACAAGACACACCTACATAAAATGCATGTGTTTCTCCCATGTCCCTTCTATGTTCTTTAGTTCCCACTCAGTATTTTCCCTAGAGTGTTTGATCCTTCAATAATATGGATTTTCCTAACTGTCATCCCCATTATACAATGAGTTTGTAATAAAGACCTTGTTTTAAAGGAGGAAGAAAACAAATGACCTTCTCAAAAGATGGAGTAAAGAGCTGAACAGAGACTTCACAATTGAAGAACTAAAAATGGCTGGGAAACATCTTAAAAAGTGTTCAACATTGCTAATAATTAAGGAAATGCAAATTAAAACCACCTTAAGATTTCATCTTACTCCAGTAAGACTAGCTATTATCCAGAAAACAAAGGATACCAAATGCTGGAGAGGTTGTGGGGAAATGGGAACACTCATCCATTGTTGGTGGGAATACAAACTCATGCAACCCCTAATGGAAAACAGTGTGGAGAACTCTCAAGAAACTGAAAATGGTCTCCCTGTGCCCAGCTGCCAAAGCCCATCTGTGTTGGGCAGGCCATCCAATGCTAGGACCATAGACAGGAACTGCATGCATGGATAGAAAGTCAGCCAGCGGTGCACACTCCCTGTGCCCAGCCACCAAAACCCATCTGTGTTGTGCAGGAAAGGATGGGAAAAAGCCTTAGAAGCAGAATGGAAGAAGCAGAAAAAAAGAATATCAGACCTACAGGATAACACAGCACAGCTAGAAACCTCAAGTAAAGATTATGAAAAATTTTAAAAAACACAAGAGTGGAACAACCAGGAAATGTGGGACACCATGAAAAGACCAAACCTCCACATCATAGGGATAGAGGAAGGAGAAGAATCCCAAGAGAATGGTATTTATCAGATCTTCAACAGAATAATAGAAGAAAACCTCCCCAAACTGAAAAAAGTCAAACCCATAGAAATACAAGAAGCACATAGAACACCAAATAGACAAGACCAGAAAAGAAATTCCCCATGTCATATCACAGTTAAAACACTAGATGCTCAAAACAAGGACAAAATACTGAAAGCCACAAGAGAAAAACAACAAGTTACATATAAGGGGAAACCCATCAGAATCACACCTGACTTCTCAATGCAAACCATGAAAGCCAGAAGAAGATAGACCAAAGTATTCCCAGCACTAAACGACTTTAGATGTCAACCCAGATTACTATACACAACAAAAATGTCAATCATAGTTGGAGGAGAAAGAAAAATCTTTCAGGACATAAACAAAATGAAAAAGCACATGTCAAAAAAGCCAACGCTTCAGAAAATACTCAAAGCAATTCAAAGAACAGAGGAAAGAAGCAACTATCCTTAAGCAACCCAAGAGAAAAATTACCAAAAGCATAACAGAGTAAATAAATACCTAGACCAAGAATGCGAACAAAAAAAAAAAATAAGTTGAAAGGAAACAACACACATCTCTCAATAATAACCTTAAATATTAATGGTCTAAATTCCCCAATCAAAAGTCAAAGACTGGGAGAATGGATTAGGAAACAGAATCCATCTATATGCTGCCTCCAAGAAACCCATCTCACCCTCAAGGACAGACAGCACCTTAGAGTGAAAGGATGGAAAAAATATTCCAAGCAAATGTTACCAAAAAGAAAGCAGGAGTGGCTATTCTAATATCAGACAAAATAGATCTCAGAGTAAAATTAATCAGAAAAAAAAGAGGGCCATTATATCCTTATCAATGGAACAATTAACCAAGAAGATCTCACAATTTTAAATATTTATGCACCAAACTCTGGTGCACCGAACTTTATAAACACAATCCTTCAGGACCTCAAGACACATATTAATCCCAGTACACTAATAGCAGAGGATTTCAATACCCCACTGAGCCACCTGGATAGGTAAATTGGAAAAAAAGTAAACAGAGAGACATCAGAACTGAACAACACAATACACCAAATGGACTTCAAAATATCTACAGAATATTCCATCCAAAGACCAGAGAATATACTTTCTACTCAGCACCCCATAGAACATTCTTCAAAATTGACCACATACTGGGACACAAAAGAAACCTCAACAAATACAAAAGGATTGAAATTATTCCATGCATTCTATCAGACCACAGTGCAATAAAGCTCAATATTAACACCAGGGTAAGCCCTACTAACTATAAAAATACATGGAGACTAAACAACATAATACTGAACAATGAGTGGGTCAGAGAAGAAATAAAGAATGAAATAAAAACATTCCTGGAACTAAATGAAAATGAGAATACAACACAACAAAACCTGTGGCATACATTAAAGTCAGTCCTAAGAGGGAAATTTATAGCCATAAGTGCCCACGTTAAAAAAAAAAAGGATCTAACACTGCAGCTAAAAGCACTTGAAAGACAACAACAAATGAATCCTAAACCCAGCAGACAGGAAGAAATAACAGAAATCAATGAAATAGAAACAAAGAAAACAATACAAAAATTACAAAAAAATACAAAAAATTAAAAAAACACACAAAATACAAAAAATCAATGAATCCAAAAGCTGGTTCTTTGAAAAGATACAAAATAGACAGACCTCTAGCTCAGTTAACCAAAAGAAAGAAAAGAGCAACTCCAAATCAATAGCATTTGTGATGAAAGGGGAAACATCACAACAGATAAAGAAAAGATCCAGACAATCATATGAGAATACTTCAAAAACATATACTCTACTAAATTTGAAAACCTAAGAGAAATGCATGAATATCTGAAATTCTGGGATTCACCAAATCTTAACCAAGAAGAGATTGACAGTGTAAACAGACCCATAGCACTTGAGGAAATTGAAGATGTAATAAAGAGCCTCCCAACTAAAAAAAGCCCAGGCCCAGATGGCTTCACAGTGGAATTCTATAAAACAATTAAAGAGGTCCTACTCAAACTTTTCAGAAGGATACAGACAGAAGGAAATATCCCAAATTCCTTCTACAAAGCCAGCATCACCCTAATACCAAAACCAGGCAAAAACACAAACAAGAAAGAAAACTATAGACCCATATCATTGACGAACACAGATGCAAAAATTCTCCACAAAATACTTGCAAATCGCATACAGAACCACACCAAAAAGATCATCCATCATGACCAGGTTGGATTCATACCAGAGTTGCAGGGATGGTTCCACATACGTAAATCAATAAATATCATAAAACACATAAATGGACTTAAAGACAAAAGCCACACAACCATCTCAATTGATGCGGAAAAAGCTTTTGACAAAATCCAGCATCCCTTCATGCTTAAAGTCTTAGAGGGAATTGGACTAGAGGAATCATTCCTCAATGTAATCAAAGCCATATACAAGAAACCCACAGCCAACATCATCCTAAATGGTGAAAAGTTGGAAGCATTCCCCTTAAAGGCAGGAACATGACAAGGCTGTCCACTATCGCCACTCCTCTTCATTATAGTGCTTGAAATGCTTGCTAGGGCAATAAGGCAAGAAAGCAAAATTAAAGGAGTATTAATTGGAAAATAGGAAGCAAAACTATCCCTTTTTACAGATGATATGATAGTTTACCTAAGAGCTGCTAAAATCTCCACCAGAAAACTCTTAGAAACGATCAAAAGTTTCAGTAAAGTGGTGGGATACAAAATAAACCTAGAAAAATCAGTAGCCTTCCTTTACACCAAAAATAAGCAACTCGCTTAGGAATATAAAGAGACCTTCCCAATGACAATAGCCTCAAAAGAATATAATACCTAGGAATAAACCTAACCAAAGACACCAACTCTACAACAAAAATTGTAAAACCCCGAAGAAGGAGATTGAAAATGACATCAAAAGATGGAAAGACCTCCCATGCTCATGGATTGGAGAAATTGATATAGTAAAAATGTCCATTCTACCCAAATTAATATACAGATTCAATGCAATCCCAATGAAAATCCCCATGAGCTTTTTCACAGACTTAGAAAAAATCCTTAAATTCATATGGAAAAACAAAAGACCCTGAATAGCTAAAGCAACCCTGAATGAAAAGTGCAATACTGGGGGGATTACATTACCAGGCATCAAGCTATATTACAGGGCTATAGTCATAAAGACAGCCTGGTACTGGCAAAAAAACAGAGCCATTGACCAATGGAACAAAATTGAAGATCCATACTTGAGCTTGTATAATTTCAACTACCTCATATTTGACAAAGGGGCCAAAAAAGCTCAATGGAGGAAAGATAGCATCTTCAGCAAATGGTGTTTGCAAAACTGTTTCACCATTTGTAGAAGAACAAAATTAAACCCCTACCTCTCACCCTGCACAAAAATCAACCAAGTGGATCAAAGATCTCAATATGAAGCCTGAAACCCTGAAGGTGATAAAAGAAAAAGTTGGCAACACTCATCCAATCAAGAGGAAAAGAATGGAAAAAGCCTCAGAAGCAGAATGGAGGAAGCAGAACAAAGAATATCAGACCTGGAGGATAGCACAGAACAACTAAAAACCTCAAGGAAAGATTATGAAAAATTTAAAAATCTTCAAGAAACTTGAAAAATGGTCTCCCTGTGCCCAGCTGCCAAGGCGCATCTGTGTTGTGCGAGGCCAGCTCAGCCAACTTCGCTAGGCGATCCAATAGGATCATAGGAACTCGTGATGGACAGAAAGGTCGATGCAGCGGTGCACATTCCCTGTGCCCAGCCACCAAAACCATCTGTGTTGTGCAGAAAAGGATGGGAAAAAGCCTTAGAACCAGAACATGGAAGAAGCAGAAAAAAAGAAAAATCAACCTAAGAAACACACAAGCAGAAAATCAAAAAGTAAAAAAAAAAAAAAGATTATGAAAAATTTTTAAAACACAGAGTGGAACAACCCAGGAAATTGGGACACCATGAAAAGACCAAACCTCCACATCATACGGATAGGGAAGGAAGAACCCAAAGTAATGGTATTCTATCAGATCTTTCACAGAATAATATAAGAAAAACCTCCTCAAACTGAAAAAAGTCAAACCATAAGACATCAGAAGCACAATAGAACACCAAATAGACAAGACAGAAAAAGAAATTCCCATGTCAATTCCACAGTTAAAACACTAGATGCTCAAAACAAGGGACAAAATACTGAAAGCCACAAGAGAAAAACAACAAGTTACATATAAGGGGGAAACCCATCAGGAATCTACACACTGACTATCTCAATGCAAACCATGTAAAGCCAGAAGAACTTGGAAGACCAAAGTATTCCCAGCACTAAAGACTTTAGGTCTAACCCAGTATTACTATACACAACAAAAATGTCACATCATAGTGGAAGCGAAAGAAAAATCTTTCAGGACATAAACAAAATGAAAAAGCACACAAATGTCAAAAAAGCCAACGGCTTCAGAAAATACTCAAAAGCAATCAAAGAACAGAGAAAAAGGCAAACTATCACTTAAGCAACCAAGGAAAAAATTACAAAAGCTATAACAGAGTAAATAACTAGACCAAGAATGCGAACAAAAAAAAAAATTAAGTTGAAAGGAAAACACACATCTCTCAATTAAACCTTAAATATAATAGGTCTTAAATTCGCCCAATCAAAATGAACAGACTGGGAGAATGGATTTAGGAACAGAATCCCATCTATATGCTGCCTCAAAAGAAACCCCATCTCACCCTCAGGGACAGACAGCCACCTTAAGGTGAAAGGAATGGAAAAAATATTCCCAAGAATGTTACCAATAAGAAAGAGCATGGAGTGGCTATTCTAATATCAGACAAAATCAGACATCAGAAAGATAAAATAAATCAGAAAAAAAAAGAAAGGGGCCAATTTAATCGCTTATCAATGGAACAATTAACCAAGAAGATCTCAACAATTTTAAAATATTTTATCTCACCAACTCTGGTGCACCGAAACTTATAAACACAAATCCTTCAGGACCTCAAAGACACATGATTAATCCCAGTACACTTAAAGAGGGAATTTCAATACCCCACTGAGTCTCACCTGGATAGGTAAATTTGGAAATAACAAGTAATACAGAGAGACCATCAGAACTGAAACAACACAATTACCAACCCAAATGGACTTATCAAATATTTACGAATATTTCCATCCAAGACCAGAGAATATACTTTCTTACTCAGCACCCATTGACAAATGACCTACTCAAAAGATGGAGTAAAGAACTGAACAGAGTGAGGAATTAAAGATGGCTGGGAAACATCTTAAAAAGTGTTATCATCATTAATAATTAAGGAAATGTAAATTAAAACCACTCTTAGATATCATCTCACTCCAGTACAACTAGCTAAGATCAAGAAAACAAAAGACAACAGATGCTGGAGGGGTTGTAGTGAAAGTGGAACACTCATCCACTGTTGTTGGGAATGTAAACTTGTACAACCACTATGGAAAGCAGTGTGGAGAACCCTTAAAAGACTCAGAATGATCTTACCATCTGACCCAATCATACCACTCCTGGGTATATACCCTAAAGACTCATCCTACCACAAAGATATATGCACATCCATGTTTACTGCAGCTCTCTTCACAATAGCGAAGAGCTGGAACCAACCCATATGCCCCTCAACAGATGAGTAGATGACAAAAATGCGGTACATCTACACACTGGAGTACTCTTCAGCAGTAAAGAAGGATGGCATTATGAACTTTGTAGGTAAATGGATGGAGCTCAAAGCCATTATGCTGAGTGAGGTGACACAGTCAGAAAGACAAACCGAGAATGCTTTCCCTCATTTGTGGATGCTAACACCAAATCCCCCAGATGAAAGGCAAGCTGAGTGACAGTATGGTTATATTTCTGGTTTATCTGTAAGCAACTATGTTGTCATAATGTGAATCCCTCAATGGGCTCTAGAATTCACCCACCAATTATTTTCAGACTCTGTAATTACTGTATATGGGTGGAGAGTATATATCCATATTTTAGAATAACATGAAATTAATGGAGGAAAATGTGAATTCCTAAGCATAAAGAAAGACTGAGAGAAAGATGCAGGACAGCTATGATAGAGTAAATGACCTAGGATGGATTGGGGTGGGATGGGGGAAAGGGATAGGGAATATGCCTGAACAGAAATGAAAAATGATGTATGAAATACATAAAACATCAATAAAAAATACTAATTAAAAAAAAAAAAAGAAAAGAAACTGAATATGAGCTTACCACCTGACCCAGTCATACCACTCCTGGCTATATACGTACAAGACTCATCCTATTGCAGAGATATATGCACATCTGTGTTTATTGCAGCTCTCTTCACAATAGCAAAGAGCTGGAAGCAACCCAATGAGTGGATAGAGAAAATGTGATACACCTACACGATGGAATTCTATGCAGCAGTAAAGAAAGATAACATCATGAAATTTGCAGGTAAATGGATGGAACTTGAAGGCATTATGCTAAGTGAAGTAACACAGTCCCAGAAAAATAAACGAAGAATGGTATCCTTCATTTTTCAATGCTAGCACCAAATCCATAGTTGAAAGGCAAGCTAAGACAAGTTAATGTTATATTTCTTTTTATCTGAAGGCAACCATGCTATTATAATGTGAATTCTTTAACGGGCTCTAGAATTAACTGACCACTTATTTTCACATTTTTGTAATTGTGATATATGCATGGAGGGTGTGTCTTCATATATTAGAGTAATATAAAATGAAAGGGAAAAATGTGAACTCCTGAACATAAAAAAGATATTAACATTTGTCAAAAGTGTGTTATGCACAAAAAATAAAACGATCTTGTTTTATAAATTTCTATATTTCCTGCATCCTATTTCAGTACCTGGCTTTATGTGGGTGATTAACAAATATTAACTTACATGCTACAATGAAAGGAGGAAACACTTTTGAAAATCTGACACTCTATTTTATTTTTATCTTTTAGCTTCTACTAGGTCGAGACTTAGCCTTAAAGTCTTTAATGTGAAAACACTCTAGACTCAGTGATAATTAGTGATCATTTAGACATTCTTTCTAGTATCCTAGCTTTGTCATGCAGGCCTCTGACATGCTGGGATTATTTCGAAGGCTATTCGACCTCCTGAATTATGTTCCAGTTACTGTCTCAATTTTCTGCTGCTGTCTCATATCCCTTCTGGATAGTATGGACCTCTCTTCTGAATCTCCCTTTGATGTTACATGACTTGTTTGATCTCTTGATTAATGCTCCCATACTATGTGCAGCATGGAATCTATCTTTGTCTATGTTGCTTTATGACTGAAATGTACTGCTTTGTTAAATGCTGTAAACTGTAAGCCAAGTGAATACACTTAAAAGTAGTGTGCCTAAACTCAAGCTGTAGGAAGTCTAATCACTGTGCTCATCAGGAACCTCACTTCCTCAAACATGCAAGGCATCTTCTGTCCAGACGTTCCCTACTATAAATATGATCCCATGCTAAATCCCTTGCTCAAGATGAGATATTCTAATTGTAGAGAGAAACACTTACCAGGCATAGTGGCTCACTCTGTGAACCCTTTAGAAGGCTCAGGCAGAGCTGCTTCAAGTTCCAGGCCAGTCTGCATTACAGTGTGAAACATTGCCTCAAAATAATAATAATAATAATAATAATAATAATAATAATAATAATAAGAAGAAGAAGAAGAAGAAGAAGAAGAAGAAGATCCTTGGGCTTTTCCCTTCTTTAGGCTATGATTTTTTAATATTGGAAAATTTTTGTACTTAATAGGTATGCAAGAGTCTGAGCTTGTGCCTGACCAAAGAAAACATATAAAAGGCTTTGGATGTATACCTATCAAATGAGTGGACAAAGAACTCAGAACAAGGGCTCAGAGTAGTGTGAATCTTATATTCATCTTCCCACAAACATCCCAAGATGTTTCTCTTTCAATAATCTTTTTTATTCCCAAGTGGTAGGATTTTTTTAAGGGATTCACAATATAAGAGCACAGTTGTTTTCAGATCACATCCACGTTGCTTGCTCAGTTTGCCATACAATTAGGTAATTGGTGCTAGCATCCACAGATGAGGGATACCATTCATTGTTTGTTTTTCTAGGACTGTGGTTCTTCACTCAGCAAGATATCTTCTAGCTCCAGACATTTACCTCAATAATCTTTAAGGACTGTGTACCTCCTCATTTTCCATGGATCTAAATTTGTATTTAAAAAGCCTGTATCCATATAATCTAGTACTGTGTCAGGAAAAGATCAATCCATCTTTTATTTTTTTTTAATTTTTATTTATTTTTATTTTGGTCTTTTTGAGAAGGGTCTCCTTGTAGCTTCAGCTGTTCTGGAACTCGCTATGTAGACCTGGCCTTGAACTCACAAAGACACAAAAGTCCTCCTGCCTTTGCCTCCTAAGTGTTAAGATTAAAGGTGTACACCACCACTCCTGGCTTTTTTTTTTTTTGCCATATGTAAAAGTTATAATTTAGCTGTTTCCAATCTGTTTCTGCATCTAGATACCAGGTAGGTATTTGGCAGTTTTATACATAAAAGAACTTAGATGACATTTACTAACCATTACACAAAAAGTGATACAAAAAAGCATTTTTTTCTGCAATACAAAATAAATATGTTTGCACTTCCCTCCATGCTAGTTTTTATTTATTTATTTATTTATTTATTTATTTATTTATTTTTTGGTCTGGTCAATGAGACAAAGCCAATTGAGGGACCAGCCTCATTTTTTAATCCATCTTTTAAACATCTAAATTTTTATATTAGGGTGTGGTCATAGCAAAGTGGTTGAGCTCTTGCCTAGTGTTCACAGTGTGCTGGGTATTGTCCATAGCACCATAAGAGGGTAAACAAAAAGGTCCCGTAAATAAGTAAATAAAATTTACATATCTTCTGAATTTTGTCTCATGGTCTTAATAAACTGCAAAACAGTCACAGGCATGGTGAAGAAGAAATAAATTCTTTCATTGTTTGGTGAAAGTGTAATGAGTCATTTTCCTGTTCTAATTTCTGCTTGCCAGTCTTTTCATTGTTGTTGCAATATATGGAAACTGAGATGATCTATAAGGACTCAAATACCTGATTAAAATTTCTACAAACCAAAGTCAATTTCAGGTCAATTTTCATTCATTCATTTAACTGATAATATTTTCCACTGAGCTTTATTAGGGTTGATAAGGCCAAAGACTTATTCTCTAATACATCAAAGAATTCTATAACCATATACTAACATCCCTATACTAATCACAATTTCTATTAAAATGTGCTTAAATATACTCAGTCATAGATTGCATCTGGTATAAAAAAGCTGTAGATCTTTAAATATAATTTTTCAATATGGGTCATCCAATTGCTACTGACCTCTAAGAAAGTATGAATAATGCATTTGCTTTATTGAATAATAATTTTCATTGCTTTTTAAAGGTATCCATTCCTGGGCTGGAGAGATAGCCTAGTGGAAGAGTGCTGACTGCTCTTGCAAAGGACCTGGGTTTGATCTCCAGCACCTACATGGCGGCTGAGAACCGTCTGTAACTCCAGTTCCAGGGGAATCCGACGCCGTCTTCTGACCTCCACGGCAGTGCATGACATGGGGGAACCAACCTACATGCAGACAATACATTCATACACACAATAAAATAAATAAAATAAATAAAATAAAATAAAGGTCTCCATTCCTATTTGGGCTATTGTTGTTTTAGTGCTCTTGAAGCCTCCAACTTGTCATATTTTTATGATTCTCCAGTCACTTTTATTCTTTTATTCTTTGCAAAATCTAGTGTATCACATTATTAGTGTGGAGATTAATGCATTATTAATGATTTTTTTACATGTCTTGTACAAAAACAGAAGCACGAACACTGGAATATGAGTTCCCTTGCTTTGTATTATAAAGAATGTTTCAATTGTTAAAAATAATGTACCCCCACCTATTCTTCTCCAATGGAGAACTGTCTATCTAAATATCTTGTAAAATATAATAAACTTATTTACATGACACAAATTTCCATGACAAATAATTTAAAATATGAATTATTAATACTTTCCAATCAATTTCATCCTACAAGAGAAGACATTACTCCAGATCTTAAATGTTTGCTCATGAATCCCTTACATAGAGAAGTCTTCAAAACTTCCTAATATGAATGAGGAAGAAATATACATTGCCCCTATTTTCCCCAAGAATTGCCTAGACTTTGGTAACGTAGGAAATAGAATTCAATAGGAATTGTCCGTGACTTGGCAACATCAGACTGCTCAGCAGAAAACAAATGTGATTTAGAGATGGCTCATATGATAGTTAAGAGCAAAAATGTTTCTAACTGGCTCAAAATCCTCAGGGGATGGAAAATTAACTACCAGTGACATGAACAAAAACCAATGCAAGTAATGCTTAATAATTCAAATGTAAAAGACATTAGAAAATATAAAATTATGCTGGTTGGATCTGATATTACAAATGATGAAATAGGAGATGATGGGCTGGAGAGATGGCCTAGCGGTTAAGAGCACCGACTGCTCTTGCAGAGGACCCGGCTTCGATCCCCAGCACCCTCATGGCGGCTAAGAACCGTCTGTAACTCCAACTCCAGGAGAACTCCAGTTCCAGGGGAATCCGAGACCCTCTTCTGACCTCCGCGGCATTGCACGACACGGGTGCACAAACCTACATGCAGACAGTACATTCACACACATGCAAAAATAAATAAAAATTTTAAAAAAAGAGATGAAGAAAGAATGAAGTACATATATTGTCATAACAGACTGAGTTTAAGCTGAAATGATTTGGGAAATACAGAACTAGTTAAAACTAGTTTTAGGGTTTGTATTTGAAAGAGAGAGTAGAGAATATTCAGATAAGTACTGTTTCTGTGATGAAGGCATTTGGTTCTCTGTCCATTTCCCCTTTCCAATGTTAACAATTTTAAGATATTGTGCAACAAGAAATAATAATGTAGAAAAGTAGAAAAAGGCACAGTGCCTTTCTGTGGAGAAATATAGTTCAAAGCAGCAAAATATTCCATAGATGAATGTAAATATCACTCCAGAAGCTGAGAAAATATTTATTGATAAGTAATCTTATCAATAACCCGATTCTTTACCTCTTTCATGTACTGTCCACATATGCTCCTAGTTGGTTTCTCAGGTAATAAAGTAGGTCCGTTCATTCACATTCTTTCATTCTTGGCAAATATGATATTAGTGTATTCGTTATCTCAGAATAAGAATGACCCAACACTGTGCCTTATTTGCCATCTGGCCTCCTGATATTCACCCCAGTATATATACGTTATGGAAAAGTCAATATACTTCTAACAATACACCTACAAGAAGTCAGTTCCCCCTTTCTGGTGGAAGCTATGCATATTTTGTATACATACATACAGCTCTTAACTGTATCTATGATGAATTATCTACAGGTGACTTTTATCTTTCCATATACAAAAATAAATAATAAAGCAACAGAAGTGATGGCTGTGCAGTTTATTTCATGGACTTTGAATTTTTGGTCAACTTTGAATAATGCTAATTATCAACTTAAGCATAATGCAAGCTACAAAAGCAGTTTTCTTTCTTTTGGAGGTTGTCTTTGAGACAGAGTCTCCCTGCATCCGCAGACTGCCCTTGAATTCACAGAGATTTGCATGCCTCTGCCTCCTGAGTGTTGGGATTAAAGAGAAGCAGGTTTCTTATCACCATTTAATTTCTATTTTTGTGTATTAGAAGAGTCCAGCCCCATATTCAATGATGAATTGCACAAATACTTTGAGGGAAAGGACGACTTTCCTTGAGTGGATTTTAAAAAAAAATTTATTAATTTTATCCATTTCTGTATGTGTATGAATGTACTGTCTGCATGCAAGTTTGTGCACCCGTGTCGTGCAATGCTGCAGAGGTCAGAAGAGGGTGTCGGATTCCCCTGGAACTGAAGTTCTCCTGGAATTGGAGTTTCAGACAGCTCTCGGCCGCCATGTAGGTGCTGGGGATCGAACCCGGGTCATCTGCAAGAGCGTCGGCACTCCTAACCGCTAGGCCATCTCTCCAACCCCCCTTGAGTGGATTTTTATGTTCTACAATTTTCAAAGGATCTCAAAGAGCAATTTAGTAAGTTTCCAAGTTCTTGTCTCTATTATGATGATAAAACACTGACCAAAAGCAACTTGGAGATGACTGAGTTGATTTTATCTTACTCTTCCCATCCATGGTCCATTACTGAGGGAAGACACAGAAGTAACTTAAGCAAGGCTGGAGTCTCGAGGCAGAAGCTGAAGCATAGACCATGGAAGAATGTTGCTTACTGGCATGCTCCTCTGGCCTGTGCTCAGTCTGTATTCTTTATATTAATTTATATCTAACATTATTAATTTATATATTATTTATTAATTATGTACATTATTAATTTATAAATATCAATTATTAGTTTTATTTTATGTGTATGCATGTATGTAAGTGCATTCCTGTTGTCCAGTCCCCTTGGAGGACAGAAGAAGGTGTCAGATCCCCTAGAACAGGCAATACAGACAGTTGTTAGCTTCCATGTGACTCCTAGGATTTGAATCTGGGTCTTCTACAAGAGCAACCAGTGCTCTTAAGTGCTGAGCCATCTCTCCAAACCCAAGCCTCCATTCTTATACAATCCAGGGCTACCTACTCAGGGGTGGCACCACCCACAGTGGGCTGGGACCTCCTACATCAACCAGCAATGAAGATATGGCCACAGGCCAATCTGATAGAGGAAACCCCGTAATTAAAGTTCCATTTTCCTAAGTGTGTCAAGTTGACAACTGAATCTATCCAAGATAGTATGTTTGGAAAGCATCTTTTATTTTAATTACATTTATTTATTAGGAGTGGGTGTGTGTGCACATTTGCGCACATATGCACACATATGTTGCCACTGTATTTGTGTGAAGGTCAGAGAACAACCTGTATGAGTCATTTCTCTCCTACCATGTGAGTTTCCTGGGATAAACCTCAGGACATGAGGCTTGGAGGCAAGTAACTTTACTGCTGAGCAATCTCACAATCTACGAATTTCTGATTTTTATTCTCACAATAACTATAATATAAATTTATTTATATACTAAAAACTGAGCTTCATTAAAAACACAATGACATTTAAATATTATTTAAAGCAGTGACAGTGACATAGTAGCCTTTCTCAGGTAATCAAAGCTCAATTCAAATGAGATTAGGTATCATACTAACAAAAGATCGCAAAGCCAACATACTGATGTCTATCAATATTGTAATAAAATCAAGTCGCAGCCCGCGATTGGGGTGAATGGTGAAACTACAGCAATATAGTCTGGACACTCATTTGATCAACTTGATTGAACATACAAGCCCCCTCCCCCCGCTGGGTGGTGGGACCCGTGGGCTGTGTGGGTTTGGGCACAACTGCTTGCAAATTGGTTTTACACGAAGGATGCTTGTACTCATAAATTATCACTTATTGCTAAAAAATGAAAAAAAAAACTGAGAGAAAGATGCAGGACAGTTATGGCAGAATGCATGATCTGGGATGGGGTGGGGTGGGGTGGGGGGAAGGGAAAGGGAAATATGCCTGAACTGAATTGGAAAATGATGTATGAAATACACAAAGCATCAATAAAAAAAAATGAAAAAAATTGTCTTGAATTCATGTGAAGTTAGTCCTTAACACACATAGAAGCAAAATGTTCCAACAAGTTCTTTGTGAACAATTGTTATTATTAAGACAGAAATTCTAGTATCTCATAATTTATTAATACAAAGAAAGTATTAAGTCTTATCTATAAATTGCTCATATTTTCTTAGTGTTTAATGAGCAAGTAGCAAATTTAACCTTGGTCAACTAAGCTAACCTCTAAATTGCTACCTAAGCATATTGCTGACAGCTGTCAATTCAAAGGCAGTTTATAAAGACTGAAAGATTACAAAACTGCTAAGTTGACATGAGAATGGCCACAAAAATTTGCAAAACCGTGTATCCCTGTAGGAAATGTCTCTATACCACAGCAGATGGCCAGTGGTCAGGGGAAATTCATTAGAGCCAGCACTGTGCAAACTTTAATTCTTCATTCTGGGGGACTAAAGACAAATCACTTTCTCAAACCTTTAAAAGCAGTGCTTGGTCTTAGTTTTTCATGGCTACTGGCAAAGGTGTTTGTACCATGCGATGGGTTGGCAAGATAAACTAAAACATTTAGAAAAAACTAACTGAAAAATTTCCACTAACATTCTGCAAAATTTATTAGACACACTTTACTGAGGGGGCTGTGCTATTATGCCTATTGCCTGGGGAGAGACAAATCATGCAAGTAATGAATGATTCACAGAGAAGCACACAGGCACGTCAGAAACATTTGTATGCACTGTCACAAAGATGCTGAGAGATACTGTGCATGATTCAGTGGGGGTCATGCTGGTCCCCAGGCACCCTGTTCAGGATGAAGCTACAATACAGCAGGGCAGTCTTTTCTGGCAGTAGGAGCAGGCAGAGCACAAAATCTCAGAGACCACTGGTGTCTAGCCAACCATTGAGTGCTTGAAATTTTTCATTTAGTGCTGAATTTGCTACAAGGCACAAAACAAGTGTGGCAAACTTCACTGATTAAAGAAGGAACAATCCCATAGTTAGGAGTGATGTAGCTGGATTCATTAACAGAATTGTCTTTACTTGACTTTAATCTACAAATATTCAGTTTTAGAGCATTATGCTCGACTTACCTCAAAGAATTTTGAAAAGATTCAGGGTACACATTCCAAACAAGTTACTAACACTAAACTGTGTGTTTTCAGAAGCACATATCACAGTGAGTCACATTCTCAACTAGCTGTGCTACCCTTTGGCCTTTTCAGAAACTGTGTTGACTCATGTCCCTAGTGTACCATTTCCTGTCCTGCAATGGGCATCCTCTTGAATCACCCTGACTGCTGAGTAAAACACTTGGCACAAAGACTGAAGCAATTGTGTGCTGCCTGGAGAGTCAGTGAAGTCCATTTTAAAATGCCATGTATTGGGCTGGAGAGATGGCCTAGCGGTTAAGAGCACCGACTGCTCTTACAGAGGACCCGGGTTCGATCCCCAGCACCCACATGGCGGCTGAGAACCGTCTGAAGCTCCAATTCCAGGAGAACTCCAGTTCCAGGGGAATCCGAGACCCTCTTCTGACCTCCGCGGCGTTGCACGACACGGGTGCACAGACTTGCATGCAGACAGTACATTCATACACATACAGAAATAAATAAAAAAATTAATAAAATGCCATGTATTTCTTGTCCTCTAAATGTGAGATGTATTGGGCACCAGACCACCATATGAGACAATATCAGAACTAGATCTCTGAGCAAATAGTTCTGCTTTGCAATGCAAAATGCCTGCTATTAATACTAATGTCTGTGAAGAAGAGATGGTAGGGTATTACATGCTGTTGCTAAATGCCTTGTTGTAAGCAGGAAATCCCCCAGGATGATAAGGAGATTTACTTGTATTTGACACTTAGTTGACATAACAGGGGGCTAGAGACAGGGCTCAGCTGTTAAGAGGACTGGCTGCCCCTCACCCCCAAAGAATCACAGTCCAGTTCTCACCATCCACATGATTACTAACAACCTTAAGTAATTTCCGTTCAAGGGGATTCAAACACCTTCCTCTGGCCCCTATGGGAACTGCACACACTTAGTGCACTTTCGTATGTGCAGGTAAAACACTCACACACATAAAATAAAAATTAAGAAAATGTTATTTTTTAAAGAAGATATTGATATTGTTTCTAAACACACAATCCCAAACAACCAAATCAATTGAGAGAGTTCCCTAATAAAGTCAGAAAAAAATAAGTGCCTGTCACAGTGATTATTTTATGAAGTAGCAATTCTATATAAACCTCTTATAGACATGATTTAGTCTTCACATTTTTTAGTAGTGGTTTTGGTGGAAAAATATATTATGTACATTGGATGCCAATACACCCTAAAGCATCAATTATTTCACTCAGATAATTCAGCCAAATTAGCTAAAGTGCATGTAGAAAAAGCAACTAGTCGATTGTATTTACAATTTCCTTAAAGTTAAAAAAAATTATCATTTTTATGTGTAGGGGTATAATGCCTGCATGTATGTAAGTGTACCCACAGTGTGAGATTCCTGAGGAGGTCACAAGAGGGCATCATATCACCTGGAACTTGACTTATGGACAGCTGTTAGCCAGTATGTGGGTGCTGGAAATTGAACCCAGGCCCCCTGCAAGAGCAACCAGTACTTTATTTATTATTTATTTATTTATTTATTTATTTATTTATTTATTTATTTATTTGAATGTACTGTCTGCATGTAGGTTTGTGCACCTGTGTCGTGCAATGCCGCGGAGGTCAGAAGAGGGTGTTGGATTCCCCTGAACTGGAGTTCTCCTGGAATTGGAGTTACAGATGGTTCTCAGCCACCATGTGGGCACTGGGGATCGAACCTGCGTCCTCTACAAGAGTGGTTGGCTCTCTTATCTGCTAGGCCATCTCTCCAGCCCAGCAACCAGTACTCTTAACTACTGTGCTGACTCTCTAGCCCTGTACTGTGAATTTTTAATGGGCGATTTTGCTTCTGTAGTCATGGCTTGAGACTCTTTGCAGCAGACAAATACTTGTATTGTCTTAGAATGCAGACTTGAGGCTTAATCAAGCTATCCATTAGTAAGTTTTTGTACAATGTATATTGACAATAGTTGAGGTTTATTAGGTTGTTATAGTGTGCCATACACTGTGCTATACAATTACTGAGAGCCCTCATTTGATCTTTCTCATAAGCCTCTTATTTTTTCACCATTATGGGAATAGAAATTAGGGCCATGTGCATGGTAGTCAAGTGGTGTACCATGAGTTGCAGTCAAGCCCAGCCCACATATAAGTGTTTAAGATGACCATATTGTCATCTTAAATGATAATGAAGCCAAGGATCAAAGCAGTGCCCAGTACTACAAGATCAAGTATAATGGCAAAGCACATCAGCCTAAGTAAGAATCGAGACACCAATGTACTGAAGATTGCATATACTGGAGTTCTCCATGTTACAGATATATTCAAAAAGAAAAGCATAAAGATAGAGTCAGATAAAGCTTTATAGAAGAAATTGAGTCTAAGCAAGAGCTTTTAAGGACAAATTCCAGGAAGGAAAGAAATTACTATGAGTAAAGGGGCCAAAGGCAAATGAAATCACATCAATGAATACAAAATGAATGGAATGTTTAGAATTTATAATAGTGGCATTGGAATCTTCTGCCAGAATTTTATTTCACTTTGTATATCACGAGTTTCCAAGGAAAACTGCCAAACCTGAAATACAGGAAGCCATGGTCAAGTAGTCTATAGATATAATGTATCTTGATTTTAGGGACAAGAAATGCAAATAATTTCTGGCTCCAAAGATATTCATTAAATGCTTCAGTTATTCTGACAAATGTTTTTAAGAAGAAATGTTTTATATATATATTCCCTATCTCTATTCTTTTTACAAGCCTGAAGTTCCTTCAATTTTTCCACTCTGACAATCTTCACTAAATTCTGGGAAATCTACATGGGTAAGATTGCTCTGACAGGTAGAGTTATTTGCAAACTGACATTTCTGAGGATAGTCACATGCTAGAATAAAACACTTATTACCAGAACATACAGCCTTTCTTACCACTCCCACATTAATTCAACCATGCAGCATCAATGGGGTTGTTTCATGTTCCTTTTAGCAAAAGACTGCTATTTGATTATTATTATTATTATTATTATTATCTGAAAACAGTTATTTATAGAATTATGTAAGCTAACACTGCTAATTTAAGAAACAGAATAAGAATATAAAAAGTCATTCATTCCTATTTTCTATAAGATGAAGAAAGAAAAGCTTTATAATACCATCTTTAAATCAATATGGCCAAGTTTTTTTGACATTTATTATTTACTACTAAGCCAGTTTTAGATAATTCTTTCAAATTAGTTCTTAGCCACAAGTTAAAAATAGTAAGACATCACTGTCATCAATTCTCTCTGATGCTTTCTATTACAAAACAATAAACCTGTAAATTATCTTATATGAAGACACTAGTGGGGTATGAATTATAGCTCAGTGACTGAGTGTTTGCCTGCCATGCATGAAGCTCCAAATTCACTTCCCAATTCCAGAAAAAAAACTAGTTTATTAGATATTTTATGTTGAATTATTTTTCAAATTTTGATAGTCTTCCTTTAATATAAGATGTGATCACTAACTGGTGATTAGCATTATTCTACACTGTTATGGTTGAAATAGTAATACAATCCATCTTTCATTGCCTGCCTACCCCATCCAATGTGCTATATGACCTCAGGCCATTTGAGACTCTGTTTCTATATACTTGTCTGAATCACAAAATGTACCATTTGTTTCCACATTAATTACTTTCTACAGAGATAGCATGAAAGCAAAGATCAGGGTTTTTTTTTCTACTTTGGGGGCCATCTCGAATGGTATCTAACAAGATGCAGCTAGGAACAGATGAATAAAGTAGCAGCCAGTGGGGACCTTTGACTGTCAGTGTAATGGAATTGCTGTGAGACACTGGGATTAGCCATAGCTGATTTTTTTTTAATATTAGCATTGAATTTTTAAGTGATGAACTATCAAATGTTACCTTAAGTTTATCCAATATTGAAAGAAGATAGAAAATACAACTACCTAAAATAACAAAGGTGGGGGCTGGAGAGATGGCTCAGAGGTTAAAAGCACTGGCTGCTCTTGCAGAAGGCCCAGCTTTGAATCCTAGCACCCATATGGTAACTAACTGACCCTGCCTGCAGGGACATGTAACGACAGGTACCCGAGGGAGACCCCAAAACCTGTAAAATAAGCGACAGAGAGAAACGAGACCAGGCAAGCTCTTTGTCGAGGTCTGATTTATTGAACAAAGACAGCAGTATATATTTAGCAAAAGGCGGGAAGAAGGGAGGAGGTAGGGGGTAACTCTTGTAAAAAGTTAAAAAGTTTATCAAGCGGGCTGCTGCACCAGCAGAAACTGTTTGCTTGCGATAAGCTTCCTCTGCGGGCTGCTGCACCAGCAGAAACTGTTTGCTTGCGATAAGCTTCCTCCGGAACATAAGGTGTGCAGGCAGGAAGCTTCTCTGCACGTCTGCACTTTTACGGGAACAGCTCTGAAGCTATTTCAGAGTTAACCCTTTATGAGCAGGCTTACAGCTCCTCACAACTAACAACCATCTGTAACTCCAATTCCAGGGGATATGATGCCTTCTCCTGTCCTCCAAGGGCATTTCACCATGACAAGGGTGCAATTACATACATACAGTCATAACACTCAAACACATAAAATAAAAATAAAATAATAAATGTTTTTTTTTTTATTATATATACATATATTTGAAAAATCAATCATTAGTATTATATATATATACTATATTATAATATTATATATTATATATATATAATTCATGTGCCCCAAAATATGGTTATTAGCTTGTTCCTTTGTCAAGGAAAATGTGTATAGAAAAGTCAGAAATAGCCAATCCCACAAGCATCAAACAGCAGTAACCAGTATTGAATGGGTGACCTGCGGTTATAGTACTGTTTCACAGCCAAACAAAACTACCCATTTGTTTTAGGTGCTAAAATTGTATGAGGAAGAGAGTGATACACAAACAAGGCATTATAAATACAGACAAGTTTTCCTTACAGTAAAAACATTAAAGCCATAATGATAAATCAAATTAGAAACAATCTTGGAATAAATGCATGAAGTGAGAATCTACGAAGCTTCTAGGAAATGGAAGAATGGCAAAACTTAATACTATCACATCTCCAACTAAGCTCAGATCTTATGAAACAATTTTGTGGAACACGTAATGGTTGAAAAGATGAAGAACTCTTAACTTCACAATAAATTTGAATCTTATTGTGCGATTATGAAACGAAAGATGAAGCATGCCTCAAGAAACAACTTAATGAGTCTCTCTACTTCACATCATGTTGGTTCCAAAAAATGGTGAGAATGATGACAATGGACATGTTTCAGCCTCATGAATATCAGAAACGCTGGATTTCAGTAGTAACAAGTAATAGATACTCAAGAAACACAGAAGCTAGAGATGATAAAAGAAGTGTCTCATGCACATGCACAATTGATGCATCACATGTGAAATAAAAACAAATAGTGCTTTCCACAGTGAAGCATATGAGCAAAGACTGACACACAAAAGTAGTGGTTACAATTTTAGTGGAACTGCTTTCAGAACTGAAAGGTATTTGTTAACCAAAATAGAATAAAAAAAATCATGTAGGTACATTAATGTATGCATGTTTGGTTTCTGACCAGAAAATGTAATAGACATTTAACTATTAAAGTCGAAAGTACTGAATAAAAGGCAGAATATATTCTAATACTGAAAATTTATTTTTCCTACTTGCTTTTGTTTTTATTTATCATTTTTACATTTGCTTGTTTACTATAAACTTTCAATTAAATTTAGCAAATATTCGCTGATCAATGATTACACTTTAGGCACTCTGGTACATATTGGAACCTGTTTAAAGTAAGTCAAATATGATTTTGCCCTCCAAAACCTCACAATCTAATGTAGGGATTTAGGCTGAAGGTAAAAAGAAATCCAGAAAAACTTTATATGTCACTACAACACAGGGTGCCTTAAGAACATGAAAATTCTTATGCATTTACAAAAGTCGAATCTCAAGTAACTGAGGAGATTAGAATGATGACATTTAAATAGTTCTTCAAGCAGTGACATACCTTGAAAGACTTAAAAAGATTTCATACTGAGAAGGCATTAAAAAAAGCACATTCTCTTTCCCTGTAATCTTGTTCTTGGTTAGAGATAAAATACAGAGAAGACTTGGAAAACAAACCAAAATAATACTCTCAGTTTTTTAACTAATACAAAAATAGCCAGGTCTGGTATTGAATGCCTTTAATCCTAGCACTTGAGAGGCAGTGGCAGGTGGATCTTTGTGAGTTCAAGGCCAGTCTGGTCTACAGAGTGAGTTCCAGGATAGCAGAGGCTACAGGGAGACCCTGTCTCAAAAAGACTAATAACAATAATAATAATAATAACAATAATAATAATAATAATAATAATAATAATAACTCCAGTTCCAGGGGAATCCGACACCCTCTTCTGACCTCCGCAGCATTGCACGACACAGGTGCACAAACTTGCATGCAGACAGTACATTCATACACATACGGAAATAAATAAAATTAATAAAAAAATTTTTAAATAATAACACTCGGGGGCTAGAGAGATGGCTCGGGGATTTGATGCCCTCTTTTAGCCTCTGTGGATATTGCATGCATGGGTGCACTTATATACACACAGGCAGAACACTTATACACACAAAACATCAAAAAACAAAATACTAACAAATAAAACTTAAAAACAACAACAATTTAAATAAATAAGAGTACAGTTAAAAGCTAATCTTGTACCTCTACCAAAACATCCCTAACCATTTTACTCCTACACATCTTCACATGGATGTAACACATGGAGATATTCATGTTTGCCTTTTTCTATTTCATAAAAGCAAATATATTGTACACATTGTTCTGTATATTAACAACTGACATCAGTCATAAATAGTTCCTTATGTCTGTCCATCTTATTCAATTTGTAATACAGCAGTACTCTGTGATGTGTCAAACTTTGACAAAATATATTTTGATACCCACTCTATTGGTTGTTTCCAGTCTTTTCTTTATGAAAATAATGTAGTGAAGAAGGCCCCTGAGCACCCATCTGTGTGCACTGTTTATCTATTGCTGCATTTCTTCATTCAGGCACAACTGACATTTTTGATAAAATAACCCTTGTAGATTGCAATAAAAATTCTTCCTCTTTCCCTATGTACTGCAACACCAACACTGGGGTTTAATCCCAGCACTCGGGAGGCAGAGTCAGGTGGATCTCTGAGCTCAAGGCCAGCCTGGTCTACATAGTGAGTTCCAGGCCAGCTGGGACTAAAGGGAGACCCTGTCTCAAAAAGCCTAAAAGAAAAAAATGAGTACTCTATGCCTTTCAGTATTTCTAAATCTTTTATCATAAGGATTTACATGCATCAAGTTTGCCATATTATTCAAATTAAGTCCCATCTATGTGTATTTGATATTGATTCTGAGGAAGCAGAGGGTAGAGAGTTATTCACACTTTTTTTTGAATATATTAAAAATGAATCCTTGGAACAATGTAGTGTGATGAAGGCTGGAAGTATAATACAACGGACAAATCAATTCTCAGGTATATTTCTCAGGCAAGGCCAAGGGAAGGTTCTTTTTCTGAAGCTTTTGTTGAGAACATTGCTGAAATGAATGAATATAAATGGACAGTACATCTGAGAAACAGTTACTGACATATTTTCAAACTTACCCTGAATCAATCAATAAATTTTAACTAGCATGTGCTCACCATAATATCTCATAGGCTATCAAAAGCACCTGTAAGCTTGTATCCATATATAATATCTGATTGAACAATTACGTCCACATACCATACTATTATTCTGATATACAGAATTAATATTTACCTATGATACATCTGTCCTTAAGTTTAATATTTGCAAGAATACATTTTAAATATTTTATTAAATTAGCTTAAAACAAGATAAAAAGAAACAGTATCTAAAACATTAGAACAGACATAGAAAGATTATGGAGGAATCAAGGGAGTAAAAGAGGAAGAACTTTGTTTCACTTCTGACCTAAATTAGATTCCAAACTTGAAGTTGTTATCTATTTCCAGGCATATACAGGCTACCGCAATAAAGGTAAAGGACACAGCTGATTTTATTTGGGTCTAAGAGCATGGAATCTATTTACTAGCCCTAAGGGCTCAACAATATGCAGTGGCAATTTCTAATTTGGGATGGCAGGTGAGGGCATTGACCCCATTACAGTCCACAAGAAACACCTATAAGTCAGAATGCTTTCCTGATATATGCAGGACATGTTCAATATTCCTGAAGGAAACATTTTCGTATTATGCAAATATTATTTCTGTGTGAGATGTAATTGCATATGAATAATTAGATTTATGGTGAAACTTCTCGGTTGGAAGAGCAAATGTGCTAACTACCACCCTAAGAACATTTAAATTTCTTCATAATCACAATGATGAGAAGATAATATATTTCCGGAACTTTCAAAAAGTGAAGTCCAACATGCATCTACTAAAACCTGGAAAACTCTGTTATGACTTGGCTAAATCCACATCTAATTTCTGAAAAGCCACAGCAAAAAATGGCTAAAATAATACCAGATTCAGCAAACTATTAGATAACTGGTGAATAAGACCCTCCCTTCCAAACCTGTGGGCTGATTCTGACTGGCAGACATATATGAAGTGATTATAACTAACACCTTCCAGGGGGGAAGATATGCAGAAAACTAAAAAAGATCATTAACAGTGATCGGAATATTGCCTAGCATTTGTATGAACTATTAAGCAGAAAAAGAAAATGAGATAACTTCCATCCAACACCCTTATTAAGTACATAGCTATATAGTTTAAATAGAGGGAACAAAGGCCAGAGAAGGTGAGATAATCAGAATGTAGAAAGTGAGAGTGGGTAGGAGTCACCCTGGAATTGTAGACAGAAGCAATTAAAAATACCTCAACTAAGGTCATTCAAATGGCACTTTTCATGGTCCCTCAACTGGGATGTTGCTGTGCTATATCCAGGAAAGGAAATGTCTAAATGCCATGCAATAAATGCAGAATTCTCTCAAACTTAGTCTTGGAATATATACAAAACATTTAATGTCAAGTCTGGCCAAGAGCAGGCCTTTGTGGTAGTTGTCATTAATAACAGATGCTGATTTAGTTTCCCACTTAACACTTGGAACAAATCATTTATTTTTCTCTTAACAGTAAATAAGTTTCCTCTAGAACTTTCACCATTTTTAATTTAAAAAAAAGCACTTTATAAACAATGGAAATTACTGAACTACTTAGTAACCTCAATGAGATCTATTTAACTTGACTGATCATTAGTTTTCACTGCATATGGAAGAAACTATGGCTGTCAGCTTTCCAAGTATATTTACACAGTTTAAAAATCATTTGGGGCCCATGGTAAGAGATAGATTTAACCATCTTAATTTTATGTATTTAATTTACTATTATTTTACATATGTGAGGGGTTTTTTGCCTGCATGTGTGTAAGTGCACCCATGCTGTACAATGTCCTCTGGGGTCATAAGTAGCTTTATGGACAGTTGTTGGCCACCATGTGGATGCTAAGAATCTAGTCCAGCGGTAAGGGCCTGCTGTCCAAGACCTGATGTAAGCATGGGAAAGATGTATTGAAACTGCACTTGCAAGTGCACAGTTGGTCTCTGGAATACCAGAGAGTGTTACCAAAGGCCACTAAACCAATAAAGCAAATATAAGTCTCCTTGAGTCAAGCAAGACTCCTCCGTCAGCACCAGCTACACCTCACCTGCCTGGAAATACTGTGCAGCAGTGGCAGCCGTATGCCTGTATATCCCAAATCTAATTGGATAGTAGCTCTCTCCTTGGAGGAATAACCCATGGCTGATGCCACAAGCTTACATCCTCCTAGATGTTATAAGCCACAGTAAGACCCTGTCATATTTTACAGAAAAACGTAATTCATGGATTAACATACCATCCATACATCTGTGTCTATACCAAAGTAACTTACCATAACAATTAGTACTGTTTAAATACCTATATATCTAATTGCTTATGCTTCATTAGTAGGACCCAAAGGTTAATCCTGGACAAACTGTCAGCCCATGAAAGGAAACAACCAGAATTGACCAGAGTCCAAAAACGACAGCTCCAGAGAAAGTAGACTGTTTTGCTTCTCTTCCCTTTTCTAAGCCTAGGGAACAATCTGCGGAAGAGGGGGCGTGGTAGAATGTAAGGGCTGTGATTGGGGTGAATGGTGAAACTACCGCAATATAGACTGGACACTTATTTGATCAACTTGATTGTACATACAAGGCCCCCCAGCTGGATGGTGGGACCCTTGGGCTGTGTGGGTTTGGGCGCAACTGCTTGCAAATGGTTTTACATGAAGGATGTTGTACTCATAAATTATTACTTATTGTTAAAAAAGGGGAAAAAATAAGAAAAAAAAGGTCCTCTGTTAGAGCAGCTAATGTTCTTAAATGGTGAACAATTTCTACAGCCTTGATCATTCCAGTTTTTAAATTTTTATCTTTCCACCAAAGATGGTGACTATAAACACATCTGATATTAGCCAGACTAAGACCACTTCTTCTGTGGATCTCTTTTGAAATATTTTGGCCCCTGAAGGTTGAACTAGTTCTGGATCTACTATGATTCCTGTAAGGACCACAGTGAAAAGAGCCAAGTAGAAACATAGCACACATTAGCCTTTCAAAAGTCTGATATTTCTTTCTTTCTTTCTTTTTTTTTTTTTTTTTTTTTGGTCATTTTGAGACAGGGTCCTCCTGTACCTGCCCAAGCTGTCCCTGGAATCACCTCTGTAGACCAGGCTGGCCTTGAACCTAAAAGATCACCTCCTCTGCGCCTCCCAAGTGCTAGATTAAAGGTTGAACCACCACACTGGGCCAAAGTCTGTATATTTCTGTCAGTAACCTTTCTAAGAAGGCCATTGGGGGGCATGGAGAGATGGCCTAGCAGTTAAGAGCGCCGACTGCTCTTACAGAGGACCCGGGTTCGATCCCCAGCACCCACATGGTGGCTAAGAACCGTCTGTAACTCCAATTCCAGGAGAACTCCAGTTCCAGGGGAATCCGACACCCTCTTCTGACCTCCGCGGCATTGCACGACACGGGTGCACAAACTTGCATGCAGACAGTACACTCATACACATACTGGAATAAAAAAAAATAAAAAAAAGAAGGCATTGGTATTTATTTTCCAAAATGAGTAGTCATGAGGTAAGCACATAAGAAATGGTCAATAAGTACTTTTTTTAAAAAACCCGTTCATCCATTCATTCATTCATCCAGTACTTATCTAGAAAATATTATTTCACTCCTATTCTTGGCCAGGTTTGTGCTGAGATCTGAGGATAAACTAATGAACATAAGGCAGTGAGGATTGCTATTATATTTCAGGATACAGTAAACAGTAAACAAAAAATAATCTCAGCATATCTTTCTTTCTTTCTTTCTTTCTTTCTTTCTTTCTTTCTTTCTTTCTTTCTTTCTTTCTTTCTTTCTTTCTTTCTTTCTTTCTTTCTTTCTTTCTTTCTTTCTTTCTTTGAAACAGGGTATCCCTGTAGCCCCAGTTGGCGTGGAACTCCCTATGCAGACCAGGCTGGCCTCGAACTCACAGAGATACACTTGTCTCTGCCTCCCAAGTGCCAATTTTGTACATCTTTTTATAACCTCGTGTTTACCAACCAATTTTTTTTTGTTTTCCTAAAGTGTAACATCCTTCTAAGACAATTTTTCAAATACAAGGCAGTCAACATATGAAGTGATATCATGTCAATTCGTGTCTTCCTTGCACAAAGTTTGAAAAATAGGCAGTTCGTCAAGGTAAAACAAGTCATAAATGTACAAGGTTCAGAATGCAGTTGCTGAGGTTTCAGGTTTCTTTTTTTTTTCCCTCTCCAATGTGTGGTGTTGCTATGGGAATTTAACAAAAAGTGGCACTCAAAGCTCAATTCCATATAATCAATGTAATTTCCAGGTGTGACTATAGCATTTTGTAATCTGTAATCTTTCTTACAAAACTGTAATTAGGTACTTGGAAGGATGAGAGGGAAGGAAGAATGTGAAGAAGAGGAGTGAAACGTTGGGAGAGGAGCTGTGGTGGGAAGAATTAGAGGAAAATGAGATCCAAACTTTACAGTTTTGATTCACATATTATAGCCAGTACCTAAATTTCTAATCTAATAGATTCCCTTCTTCCAATGCTTTTTCTTTACTCTTATACTCTTTGGGGTGCTACATTTAAGAACGACACAGAAAAAGTGAACCATGTGAATTCTAAAGAGAGGATGGTACGTCAAATACTTAGAGAATGCTTTCTGGAGACAGTGGTACCTGAGGACATTCATGAAGGACAGGCTGGGAAATGAGAGAGGGCTCAGACAATGTTCCTGGTCAGAAGAAGCAATACAAGCAAATACAGGCATAATGTGACAGACTTTATCCCCTTGAACTACAAACCAAAACAAACCCTTACTCCCGTAATTTGTTTTTTGTTAAGTATTTGGTCACAACAGTGAGAACAGTAGCTAATACAGATGGCACATATCCCCATTTTTTTCTCAGACAGCTATAGCTACATCTACACATGTAGTCAGCAATGTTCCTGAGAACCGCTCTCTAGCCTGTCTCTGCAAATGTGTAAGAGAACTTCAGTAGTTAATCATGATGTCATAAGAGCCCATATAAAATTGGCAGAGGAGCCATTCTTCCTGGCAGCCCTTTAAAAGACTCCAAAAAAATATGTCCCAGCTTTCACTTCTTTTAGTGCAAATCAATAGAACACTAAAGGACTGTATGAGTGAGATGCTGCAACTGGATTTCCCTATCTCAAAACAAAACTGATTTCAGTAACTATAAGGAACCATTACAAGTCTGTGATTTCCAAGAGCATTTGTTACTGAAATAACCAGCTTAGCAATACAAAGACAAAGCCTATGGAGGCAGCTCAGCAGTTAAGAGAACTTGCAGAGGACCTGAGATTCCAAGTATCCAGATCAGGTAGGTTTCAACTGCCCATAACTCTAGTTCCAAGGGATCTGATGCCGTCTTCTCACATCTGAAGGCACCCACAGAAATGTGTACTTGCACCCACATAAATAAAAAATGAAACAAATTCTTTTTAAAAAATGAAACACAAAGATACATGATAGGCCATTTCCAGATGAGTCACTTGAAGCTGCAAATAACAAAGGCTGGCATAATCATGCTTTGCCAGTCTGGAGTATTCACATTTTCGTTTTCTACCATGATATGAATTGAACAATTTTGAAATTATTAAAAATGTATACCACTAAGAGAGATGGTTCTGCACCTGTTTAATAGAGGCATCAGCAAAGCCCTTGTTATTGACTAACAAACTAATTTGTCTTCGAATCTCCTTTAGAAACAGAGTGCTCACATATATCTAGCACCTCTTTGTTGTTAATTTGAAGATGACCCTGTGAGAACAATGAAGATCCAACATTTCCACGATGAACCTAGAAGAGCGTGCACCCTGTGAATGGTGGGCCAATGACTAATAACTATACTGGTATCCTTACCTCTAAAGTGAATACATTTAATATGTGATACTTATCAGTTTAGTGTTTATTTTAGTTTGCTAAGCCTGAGACTTCTTCCCTCTGATGGCCAGAGCACTGAAATTTAACTAAGATATCAAGCCCCTGATTTTATATATAAAAACAATATTAATAATGCCCCAGCACCTTTCCTAATGGGAGCCTAAGGCATGTGCCAACATTCACTCATCGGCCTGCACTGTGTATAGGATTCCAGAGTGGTGGGAAGCTGCAGTTTGCAGGGTCTTCTTATCTGGTAGCAACAATACATTATTATAATCTAGTGCTCCATCTCCTTCTTCTGAGAAGAAGTGTACAAAAGAGTTCACAAGTTGCAACTTAAAAGTAATTCACATATGACAGACAGAAATTACATAGGCAGCAATTGAAGAAACACTACACTCCCAAGCAAGTGAAACATGAAACCTCCAATTTCTAATATCTTCTCAAGGTGTCACTCACCTTGAGAAGATATTAGAAATTGGAGTCCAGTGGCAAAGCGCAGATATCTTGAGACTTCAAAAGAATGCCACTACTCTCTTCCTATCAGATATGTCCATAGATGATCTAGCTCAGTACAGTAGTAGTACAATTGGGATAAATGGCTGCCAAGGACAAGGACTGACTACACACTTTGTTGATCCTGTCACAAACACTAAAAGGTACAATCCTCTGTACAGAAGTTATTAGGAATTTCAAAAACTAGGTTTGGTGGCTCATGTATATTAAACAGGATTGGGAAGCCAAGGCAAGACAATTTCTCTGAGTTCAAGGCTCAGACTAGACTGAAGAGTGAAACCTTATTTTCCCCTTACTATGCCCCCCGCCCGCCTCTCTGAACGAATTCAAGGTAGAGACAGAGACAGAGTATTAAGCCAAATAATTTCACAGGTTATGTGCCCATGATGCCAGCCCTGCCAAGGATATACATTAAGTAATAAACATATTTTTTTAGAATGTAGGACAGCAGTCCTGGATTCAGGCATACATTGTGCATGTGCAGACACAATCTACTTAGCCCACTAGGTGGGGCAAAAGATGCTGCGTACACCCTGTTTTCGGCTAGCATGTGCTCAGCTTGCTTGTCAGGACACCCCTTTTCTGAATATGCTCCACAAGCTAGGATGACACTTGATGGTGTGGAGGTCTAAGATTGGCCAGTGGGAGGTGATGTCACAAGATGTAAGGGCTGCCCATCCCAGAGCTATCTAGATATGCTGCTTGTTGAATTAAAAAATAAAAAGGATTTGCATCCTCTAACATGGTCTCCAGGATGTTACTGGGGTAACCCCAAGAAGTACCCTCTTCAGCCTGTTCAACCAAGGGGTCAGCACCCTGCATTGGAATGTAACTAAGGCATGGCATTTTCTCAAGAAAATTTCAAAGAATGAAGAGGAAATTATGTGATGTAATTGCAGTAATAAAAAATTTAAACCAACACCCCCAAAAGTTTTTATTTAGGAAAATACAAACCAGAATAAACAGGCTGCTTCCATGGGTCTTAATACATGTCAACATCTCTTAAGTAGGTGTGCTTCTCATTAGTGGGATGGGCTCTTAGAAACAGGATTGTATTCCCTCCTTCCACATTCTCATCTCACTTGCTAGTTTTATATCCCATGAATACCAGAATGGGTCTCCCTGTTCTGATGCAGTCCAAAGGCAAAGAGAAAACCCTGCAGTTTTCTCAAGGTGTCTCCTCCCTCAATTCTAGGCACTTTTCATTCAGAAGAACCCCCAGGCTGCCTGAGGCTTTACTTCCTTCACAGGAAAATTTCAGCACATTTGTCAATGACAGCCTGAAACTTCTTAGCATACAACTTCCTAGGTTTAGCCTGTTTGCTCCATCTACTTCATTCAAAGAAAATCACTCTCAGAATACCATAGGGAAAAATCCACTTTTTAATACTATCATATCTTAACTCAGCAGGAGCAAATATACGTGCAAGAAGAGAAATTTATTTTCCTTTATATAGTTGTTTGGGAAAGCAGCCTCTTCCACTTCAACTATGTTTTTAAATCCAGCAGCAAGAGGCTTCTATATATCACTATGCCTCAAACAATACCAAAAAATGACTCCTTAAAATATTCTAATACAATGATTTACAGCTTTTAAATCTATTAACCTATTTTCATATCTGAAAATGAAAATTGAGAAAAGTAGAGCTGCTCTAGTTGAAAACCAGAAGCAGGGTACCTGTGTAAGTGGCAAATCCTTGGTCACTAGAATTCTGCTGCATAGTACATCCATAAATTTCCTAAAGCAATGAAGAAAGCCACATTCATTCTCTTTCTTTATGGACAGTGAAAGTGAGTGCTAGAAAAGGAAAGTGAGTTACCTAGAGTCAATTATCACTATATTGTACTGCTGGGACAGTTAGATTCCAGATTGCCCTCCCTTCTTCAGCATATTTCAGGATGCCTTCTACCTGCCAAGTCAGCCAAAATTGGAACAAAAGATACTCCTCAAATTTGCAATGGTGTTACAACCCAATAAATCCATTCTAAACTGAAACTGCATTTAACGTACCTGATCTATAGAATCCTAGCTTAGCAACACGGCACACTATTCAGTATGAGTTAATTCCCAATGTGCTGGTAGAGCTGGCTGGGAGCTATCCCTTACTTCTGTAGCCTGGCATCAGCAAAGGTTGATTGTATCATCTATGGCTAGTGGAGGATAGCGTGAAATTTTGAAATACAAACTATTTGTTCTCTTGAGTGTAAATTCATTTCCCATTATTATAAAACAGAAATACAGTCAATTGGACAGGGTGGGAGTAGGGAGGAGGGAGGTTTTCAGTACTCTTTCTTCTATACCTTTTAGTTGGACTACAGTAGTGTAGACATACAGGCCTCTTTTTAAAATTACATTCATTGTTATGGGGGTTGGGTACACACATCCCGAGGCCTGTGAAGCTGAGGACAACTTGCAGGAGTCCATTCTCTCCTTCTGCCATGTGGGTTCCAGGGGTCAAAAGCTGGTCCTGGAGCTAGAGAGATGGCTCAAAAGTTAAGAGCACTGGATGCTCTTGCAGAGGATCCAGTTTCCATTCCCAGCACCTACATGGCAGCTAACAATTCTCCTTAATTCCAGGGGAATCTGACACCCTCTTCCGATCTCTATTGGAATGCACAACATGGGTACATTTACATACATTCAGGAAACACACTCATACACCTGAAATAAGAATAATAAATAGGATGTTTTTTTAATTTTTTTTTATTAATTTTATTTATTTCTGTATGTATATGAATGTACTGTCTGCATGCAAGTCTGTGCACCCGTGTCGTGCAATGCCGCGGAGGTCAGAAGTGGGTGTCAGATTCCCCTGGAGCTGGAGTTCTCCTGGAATTGGAGTTTCAGACGGTTCTCAGCCGCCATGTGGGTGCTGGGGATCGAACCCGGGTCCTCTGCAAGAGCGGTCGGCGCTCTTAACTGCTAGGCCATCTGTTTTTTAAACCAGGGTTGCCATGCTGAGTAGTAAGTGATTTAACCTGCAGAACCATCTTGCTGGCCCAACAGGCCTGTTTTAAATATATTCAGAAGACAGCTTACTACAGTTTCTACAGAATATTGTGGAGCATAGAAGAGCATACTGATCTTGGAGATAGTGTTTGTGTCTCTGTTTATTTCATTTTATTTTTTGTGTCTCTGTGTAATAGCATTTATTTAATTATTTATCTATTTATTTGTGTGTGTGTGTGTGTGTGTGTGTGTGTGCGCACGCGCACAAGTATGAGCTTGCCATTTCAGGTGTGTGTATAAAAGGTCAGTGAAAAACTCTCAAGTTTTTTCATGCCAGTGTGTAGGATGGGGGATGGAAATCAGGTCATCGGGTCTACATGCAAAGACCTATACCCACTGAGCCATCTTTCCACCCCTGTTTTTGTTTTCCTGAGACAGGTCTCAATTTGTAGCCAAGACTGGTCTGGAAATAACTGTACAACACAGGATACCCTCAAGCTGGTAGGAATCCTCCTGCTCAGCACTAGGATTATAGGTGTAAGCTACCATACCTGGCACCAGTTCATTATTATATACTTCATTTCAACACAGAACATAAGTTCAAATCATCATAAACACATGTCAGTACAAATGCTTCTAGATTTACCAGACCCTTCCACTTTGAAAATTGCTTGCTATGTTCAGGAATTTGTTAATAGGGAAAACTAATTCTTACTGAAAATGTACTTTTTTTGGTATTTTTTGAGACAGGGTCTCCCTTTAGTCCCAGCTGGCCTGGAGCTCACTCTGTAGACCAAGCTGGACTTGAACTCACAGAGATCCGCCTGCCTATGCCTCCTGAGTGTTAGGATTAAAGGCGAGCGCCACTGCACCCAGCTTGAAAATGTACTTTTTGATACAGAGAGTGTTCAACATTGGGCAGGAGAAATGGCTTTGTGGTTAATACCACTGGATGCTCTTGCAGAGTACCTGGGTTCATTTTCTAGCACCCACATGGTAGCTAACAACCAGCCTTAACTCAAGTTCCAGGGGATCCTGTGCCCCCTTCCTACCTATGCAGACATTGCTTGACATGGGTGCACTTACACACACAGGCAATACACTCCTAAACATAAAACAAAATATTAAATAATAAATAAAAAGAAATTGGTCTTTCACCTGGGGAAGGGAAAGGGGAATATGTCTAAACTGAACTGAGAAATGATGTCTGAAATACACAAAACATCAATAAAAACATTATTAAAAAAAGAAATTGGTCAACAAATGAATTATAGAAGTGTACCAAATAAAATTTAACTCTTGTTTCCGGCTAGGAGAGATGTTTTGAAACCCAATAGAAGACCTTTTAGTGGGCCTGAGAATAACGTAGGCTGATGGATAAGGATTAACCTTCTAGAACACTACAGTGCTATAGGAAATGGCAAGTTTCAAGCTGAGCTGAAATGATTTCCCATTATCTTTTGAGGAATGTAAAGCTTTGCAAATACCCTAGCTTAGAAAGGAGATACTAGCCAGGCGTGGTGGCGCTGCAAGCCTTTAATCCTAGCACTCAGGAAGCAGAAGCAGGTAGATCTCTGTGAGTTCAAGGCCAGCCTGGTCTACAGAGTGAGTTCCAGGAGAGCTGGGGCTACAGGGAGACCCTGTCTCGAAAAGACCAAAAGAAAAAAAGAAAAAGAAAGGAGATACTAGCACACAGAGCGTGCCAGTCATCTAGGTTGCTCTATGTCTTTATTGCCTCAGAAAGTATTCCCGTTACTTTGAACCATATTTCAGCTATAGAAAAAGTCAGAAACTGGCCGCTCTTCCCTTTGCCTTTTCTATTTCTAAGCCGCAGAGCAGACAAGTCTCTGACCTCATCTACGTACTTTGAGGTGATTTTTAAGGACCCTTCTTAAACTTCCAAAATCCCAGGGGCTTTTCTTTTATAATGACACAGACAGGAAAACCCACATCTTCTTGGGGCACTGTGCAGGTGTTAATCACTGTTATAGCACTGTTACAATCTACTAAAGTCATGCAGGGTTAATGGTAATCTTTTAAAGCTCCTGTTGGAAGTACTCCTGATGTCCATTTTCCTGTACATAAAAAAAAAAGGTCTTAGGGGTGGAGCAGTTGGACTCCTTAAGTGGTGTGTGACCCTCGATTTTTGGCCTGGCCACCTTGAGCAAAGCGACTGTCGGTTAAATAGCCAGCTATACCACTTTCATATCAGCACCAACTGATGAGGGCACTCCACTGATGTCTGGAGAAAAGCCAATGATTGCTGCTGATGGGCCTGGCTGCTGAAAGCACAGCCACAACCATGCTGCTTGAAAGTTTTTTACCAGATATTCTTTTATGACAAGCCTTGATCTCTAGGTGGCCCTGCAAACATTTCCACATAGGCCAGAGAGGGAATACTTCCTCTGGTGGCTTAGAAGAGCGACCACTGTGACTGGTGTTAAAGAGGTGTACTTTGTTTGGTCTAAACACAAACTTCCTTTGCTATGATTTGCGCTCAATAGTCAAGGCTGTGATTAGTCCAAAGCACAAAAATGGGCTCAATATAAAACAAATGACTGTGATTGTCTGCAACATTATAATGACAGTGGGCCCAGTCTTCTTCCTTAATGGGTCCAGTGGGAGGTATTTCTTGTGTTCTAACAAAAGGCTTCTTTGGATTGCTCTTTTCTTGTTTACTTTCAGGATCTTGGACTGGGCCCCCTAGATGAAGAAGGAAGCAGAGAGGCAGAAACAGAAGCCATAGCAGAGGCAGCTGAGTGGAAGTAGCAACAACAGCTGAGGGTAGGCAGCCCCCGAGCTGGGAAATCAGCGAGGCAGCTGAACAGCTGATGAAGAGATCAAACCGCGAAAAGTTTTAGGGTGGCCAGGGCAGGAAGAGGGGCAGCCAAAGTAAACAAATAGCAAGAGAAGGCATATAGCTGATGCTGAAACAGGAGTATAAAGGTCTGAGGAGCCAGAGAAGAGAAACTAGCCCTTTGTGAAGGGAAGGGTCCCATAGAGCAGTGAAGAATTCAAGTTGAACCATCTCCATACCCCCAGGCCAAACCTTTAATACTGGCTTGTATCTAAAGTTGAGGACTCTTGATCTTGAATCTACCTAGAAGTTTCAATTCTAGCATAGCCAAGAGCTGAAGAATGCTGACTTCCTAAGCCTACATAAGCAGTGTGACATTTGTGCTGCCAGTCATCCAATTACCAATTACAGAGTGCCTGTGTTGCTGATTTCATCTGTCTACCACCACCATTTGCTGCTGCTAAACACAAAGGGCAACTAAAACTCTCCAAAACAAGGGTTTTCAGACGTTGCCTACCCATAGTTTCTATCTGGGTAGGGCAAACTAACTTGAGCCCATTGATTATTAGCAATAGCTGTCATCAAGCTTGTCAGCACCTGTCCAGCATGTTTTGCCTGTTTCCTACCAGAAGCTTCATGAGGACAGGAGCTCTGTCTTGTATATTAATATATTTGGGGCACATATCAGCAAACAGACCTTCAAGAGACATACACTGAAATAAGTTGATTCTGTGCCTGAAAATATCTAGTTGTGTGGGTCGTGGTGGAAAAGATGAAAATTACTTCCCCATGTTGCTTACTTTTGATATGGAAGCTTAGAAAACAAACAAGTAAGTAAAATAGGATTAAGATGTATTGCATTAAATGCACCAAAAATCAGTAAAAATATATATTGAAAAAAATACAAAAATATACTTTAGGAGGACTGTGGAGATTGCTCAGTCAGTAAAGTGCTTGCCAGCAATCATGAGGACCTGAGTTTGAGTCCCAGAACCCATGTTAGTGCTGGGGAGGTAGAGATAGATGGATTCCTATAGCTTACTGCCTACACACTCCAGAATTTTGATTAGTTTCTATCCAGTGAGAGACTCCATCTCAAAAGAAACAAACGAAAACAACAAAATCAAAAAAGGTGTATATATACACACACATGCCTATAGAGTTAGGTTCACATAGTAAAGGAAACTGGGTGGGGTAGTAAATGGGGGAGCAAATAAGTGAGGGGATCTGAATATAATCAAAATGTATGAAATTCACAATAATGTAATTAAAAACTGAAAAATGAAAATTTGAAAAGTGGACAGTACCTAAGGAATGACACCTGACATTGTCCTCTGGGCTCCACACAGGTGTACCTATTCACATACACACATCCCCCCACATGAACATGCCAACACACACACATACACACACACACACACACACACACACACACACCACTGTGAGAACATCAAGCATGGTGGTGTATACTTGTAATTCCAGCATTCAGTAGGTGGAGATAGGATCAGGCATTTAAAATCATCCTTGGCTCCATAGGGAGCTCAAAGCCAACCTGAGCTACATGAAAAGAAAATCACTGAAAGTTTCCTTTTCTCTAGGGTCAAAGTTTTTTATGTGAAGCAAATGCATAGCTATGGAGTGATTTCAAAGTAAAACAGTTTTCCTTGGAATTCTTTTTACACACGTGGCATTTTTCTTAAGGAGCTGGCCTGCTGAATTAATTCAGTTGAACCTTTTGGCCCAGGGCAGAGAGACAGAATATCCTTCAATTCTCTCTTTGCTGGAACTGTCCCTGAACAACTTTGGATCTTCATAGCCTAATTTTTTCAGTCTGGAACACAGCCTTATTGCCGTCCCCCTCATTGCTGTTCAACTCATTTTCTAAAACAAGTGTCACTCCAAAAAAAGTAAAAAGAAAATTTCAAAGAAAAAAAACGACTACATGTTTTGTTATAAAAATATGCTTGGAGCCGGGCGTGGTGGCGCACGCCTTTAATCCTAGCACTCAAGAGGCAGAGGCAGGCGGATCTTTGTGAGTTCAAGGCCAGCCTGGTCTACAGAGTGAGTTCCAGGACAGCTGGGGCTACAGGGAGACCCTGTCTTGAAAAGACCAAAAAAAATATATATGCTTGGTTGTTGATTGGGATGATTGAACTTCACCAGAAATATAAAGTACGCATTAGAGTATGTACAATGGCCATAGCCTATGAGAGAAAAAAGAATTATGTTAATAAATTGGTCTGTTCTGTATAAGATCCTCACTTTATTTTCCTGTTTCAGTATCTGTATTATACTAAGACACTTAGCTTGATTTCAGGTTATGGTAACATAGAGGTCAGGTAAAATTTTTCAATGCTCTTTTTTAGCCAGAGCCCATGAGTTTCTTTGAACAGAGGAAACAAAAGAATATTGCATTCTTTATCATCTGGAATATTTAGGATATGCATTTGCTACTTGTAGATGCAAAAACATGAATAAGCATAGACATTATAATATGCTATTTGATATGCACATGTCATCCTTATCTAACCATATGCACATTTCCACACTAATTGACAATGCCTTTTCTTCACTATCTGCTCTTCTTCTGCATCTACAGAAACTGTAGTTCCTTTGATCCAAGCACTTGTCAAACAGTACCTAAACATGTGTTCATTTCTCAATCTCCTCTAAACTAGAACATTTGTGGGGGAAAGGCTAAGACTTCTCACCTCTATAATTGCTCAGACATGTGGAGAGTAAGTAATGTAAATGTAGTAGCTATATGAAATGATCTATGTGTTGAGGCATTGTTTTAAAAATAAATTTTCTTTTGCCATTGTCTTCAGAACCCCTTTACGAGCCACTTAAGAGAGCCAGATGTATTCTTTACAATCAAAACTAATATGCTATCCAGGAGTGATGAACTGCTGAAGGATCAATCAAAATATTGTGCACACATTAATATTACACTAGATATACATGAATTACCTTCTGACTTAGAAGAAGCTTCTGAAGCCTTAAGGCTCCACTTTATAAGCTCTGATCAGAATTTGCAAAATTTCATTGCTAGTTGACACAGAGTTCTTTCTGAGTAAACTGCTAAATCAATTGGAAAGCTAAATTTCATAAGATACAAAACAGAGTGACTTGGCATCCTTCTAAATATACCCATTTCAATCAGTCAGTGGAAGAATGAGGGAGTTGATGAACTGGAGACTCATATCTAATGCCAATCCCCAGGCAATGCACTATGTAAGTAATATCCTTTGACTTATCAGGGCATATGTTATACCCTAAAATCATTTGATTCTGAGAAATATAAGACATAACTCTCAATGTTATAACAGTAGAACAATTTTGTTACTTCTTCATGTTACTTAGATTAAGTGTACTCTACATAAATATTAGCCATGTCCTGCATCTCTTGCAGTGCATCACAATCAGCTGCAGCCTCATAGCTCCCCCCCCCTGAATTTTAGATATTCTGTCATTTACATTAAGGTCTATTAAATCAAGTTTATGTCCCTTGCTGTGAGTTGCTTCACTGGAACCTAGTCAGTCTATCTAGTATCACTCCTTTCCATTTCTTGTCACCAAGATATGATGTTAAGATTAATATCACAGCATAGGCCAATACAACCTTAAAAGCCCCACAGACCTTAAAAAATCCAAACACTTAAAGTTTCATAGTCTCTTAAAAGCCTCTTAATTGTTGGCTCCTGTAAAATCCAAAACAGGTACTGTCCTATTTAAAAAGGAAGAATGGGGCACACCTAAACAAAACCTAAGCCCAGCAAGGTAGCACATGGCTGGATATCTGGGATTCACTCACGAACTTCTGTGCCCCAAAGGGTTTCTGTTGCTCCACTTCTCTGACTCTGCCATCTACAGAACACATAGCTGGTCTTGTAGTCCCAGGCCAGCTCCATTCTGCACCTGCTGCTGCTCTTGGTGGTCATCCCATGGTCTTGGCATCTCCTAAAAGCTGGGGTCTCCACTGAAACTGAGGCTGCACCTTCAACAACAGGTGCTTCTAAGACCACTCCTTGTGCAAAGCCTCAGCTTATCTTTATGACCCGGCAGTCCTGATGTCTTCACTGCCACCAAGGTGTACTTCCAACAATGGCTTTTCCTGACCCTTCACAGTGCTCTCTGTGAGCCCTTCACATTTCAATACCAGAACCATGTAGAAGACTCTTACACATTACCAAGTCCTGCTTCAGGCTTGAGATGGAGGCTTTGGCCCCCTCTGGACCACAGCTTCTATGTGCTGACCCTGAGGAAATTTTTCCCAGAAGATTTTACTACAGTGATACTGGTCTCTTGTTACTTAGAGCTGATTTTTCAACCCCAACTAAGCAGCATCAATTGCCCCAGGAAAACAAAGGTTTCACTTCAGGTTCTCTCTTGTTAGTTACAGATGATTCTTCAGCCCCAGCCAACCAGAAACCACAGATTCTCAATTCAAATTATCATACAAACAGCCCTGATGGTCTCTGCTTCCATTTTTGGCTTAACAAGCCAGGCTCCATCATCTACAACTCTTTCACCATAACTGTTCTAGGGTCCATAGCAACAAACTCTAAGCATTCAATGGCTTTTCCAGCCCAAAGTTCCAAACACTTCCACAATTCTCCCCAAAATTCCAAGGTCATGTCTGTCTCAGCAACAGCCCACTCTCTGATACCAATTTCTGGTAACAAAGGTGGGATAAAAAAATAAGACACTACATGTTTTGGATTTTACAGGAGCGCACAGTTAAGAGACTTTTAAAAGAGACTATGAATTTTAATTGTTTGGATTTTTTAAGGACTATGGGGCTTTTAAGGTTTTACTGTCTTATGTTGTGATATTAATGTTGACATCATATCTTGGGGACAAAAAATGGAAAGGCTGTGGTTTAATAGTTATGTGTTTTGTTTGTCAAGTTTACAAGGGGTCAATTTTGTTGTATAGCTCAAGTGTCAAGGTGACATACCTGGGTTGAGGGAGCCTCCATTGTGGAATTGCTTCATTGAACTGACCTGTGGCCATGTCTGTAAGGCATTTTTTTGATTGTTGTATATTATTTTATTTTCTATACTATAAAATATAGACAACTTAGTATTGTATCTGACTAGCTCAATTCAAAATCTTCTTATGGTGTATTTAATTTGTGATAACAGTTTATTTGTTTTAATCTGTACAACCAGAATACAAAAGCACTAGAGTTGTGCACACAGTTTGTATCTATTGAAGGATTGTTATCAACACTCACACATACACGCATACACACACACACACACAAACACACAATTCTCAGTGAAGGCTCACTATACTTTGCAATACCAATAAGCTGATTTTGAGATCCCAAAGGTACAATTGAGTAAACCCTTCAACGTCAGACAGTAAATTGTGGTATGTGAAACCAAGTGAATATATATTTGATTGCAAAGCTCATACTCTTAACCACCTTGATAGACTTCTCAGAGTATATTTTGGCTGATCTTAAATGATAAACTGTACATAAAAATAAAAATAAAAGCCAGTTTATGAACTGAGTTTTAATTATAGATTTCTAGGAAGACACAAATATTAGGTACTCTGCTTTCAGTACTTGGAATTCAAATAGCTGAATATCACTAACTACATTCACTTGAAGGGACACATACTCTTCATTTAAAAAAAAAAAAAAACTACTTTGATTACCATGTCTCAAAAAACCAAAAAAAAAAAAAGTAGAAGTCACAATCTCAAAACTTTAGGTCTTTATTCCCTTACTATTTAGATTAACTACATTTTCATTTCTTTCCCCTTAGATAATGAGCTTAAAAATTATACCTGTTCTATTTTTTTTAAATACAAGTTGGTGTCTTCTGACCTCTAGATCTGGAATTATAGTAAATGCGATGCAATTATATATTTTCTTTTCTCATTAAGTTAAAAATAAGAAATCACATGCAAGACAAACATGGACTGAACATAAAATGTTTCACATTTTGATCTATAGTCTAAATATTAATTAACAGCTTGATCACATTTATAACGTGCAAGAAGGTCACTGTTTATATATTTTGATCATATAGCACAGTAAATACTCTCCCATCAACCAAACATCATTTAAAAATTTTTTTACTTTAATTTTATTTATTTTTATGTATGAATATACTGTCTGCATGTAGCTTAGTGCAATGCCATGGAGGTCAGAAGAGAGTGTCAGATTTCCCTGGAACTGGAATTAAAGACAGTTCTTAGCCACCATGTGGGTGCTGGGAATCAAACCCAGGTCCTCTACAAGAGCAGTCCATGCTCTTAACTGCTGAGCCATCTCTCCAGCCCCCCAAAGATCATTTTAAACAGGAATCATTTACTCTACTATGTTCTCCTGTTTTCCTTTAAAATTTTCATTTTTATTTCACTTGTTTTTCCATTTTCCCTTCCATTATAGTACATTCTTTTATTTGGTGACCTCAATTGTCTTATAGAACCACCCAGGGAACTAACATTTTAAACACTCACTAAGTGACAGGTACTTCAAGCATTCATAAAATTTAATGTACTAGCTCCAATTTGTAACTCAGACTGAGGCAGGTGGAAGAGAAAGAAGAGAAGTAGAGATGAGTCTGTGTACACCAACATTCTAGGTAGATTTCTAGTTATTTCTCTAATTCTTTCATTTGCAACATAGGCCTTAAAATCAAGCATACACAAAGGCGGTTAGTAGCTGAAGCTAAACTTGAATCCAGATCTTTTATTATTCTAGAAAATTAATATCCCTCACAACTCATATCATATACAAAAGAAGGATAAGTGTTTATTTATTGTTTGTTTGCTTGCTTATTTATCTTTTTTAGACAAGGTTTTCCTTTAACCTCAGCTGGCCTGGAAATCACTATGTAGAGATATTTGGCCTCACAACTATCTGCCTGCCTCTACCTAACATTTGCTGGGAATAAAGACATGTGCCACCATGTACAACTACATTACTATATTTAAAAACTTAATTCTGAGCCACATAATGCCGGGCGTGGTGGCGCACACCTTTAATCCTAGCACTTGGGAGGCAGAGGCAGGCGGATCTTTGTGAGTTCAAGGCCAGCCTGGTCTACAGAGTGAGTTCCAGGACAGCTAGGGCTACAGAGAGACCCTGTCTCGAAAAGACCAAAAAATAAATAAATAAATAAATTCTGAGCCACATAAATTAATTGTTCTAAGATGACATAATACTAAATTAATGAAATAAGCTGAAATAATACCTAGGAAAGGAATGTTGAACAGGTGTTTTCTACTAGATGTCCTGCTACTGATAGGTTGGGTGTGCTTGTTCTAATGAGACAGCACTGTCTCCATAAATTTGATATGAAATTTAAATTAATGATACCCCATGGGAGACAACTTAAATATAAGACTCATTAAGTACCAAAATCTGAAATTAAATCTCTGATACCAAGACTAATTGTGCCAACTGCACACTGATAGTGTTTTGCTTTCTTTGATAGTCTGTAAACTATCTTTTAGAGACAAACACTTCTAAAACAACAAGGGATGAGATGTTTTTAATACCCTAATATGAAATATGAGTGATAATTAAATGGTATCAAAGCAGAAGCTTTCATACCAAATATCTTTGATTTTGCCCTTTAAGCTGTGTAGAGGAGGTGTTTAAAAAATAAAGCAAGACAAAACATGCAGAAATTATAGTGCATTTTCCTTCTTGTGAAGAAATTATAAACACTGATAATATTTTGAGAAAGTGATAATTTTATTATTTGGCACTTAATTTTGAATTGCAGATGGTTGTGGATGGAAATGACACATAATTAAATAAGAGTTGGTTTGGGACTAGACAGTTGATTCAGTAGCTAAGAGAACTTGCTGCTCTTGTAGAAGATCTGAATTTCAATCCTAGCACCCACATTGAGCAGTTCATAACTTCATCTAACTCCAGCTCCAGTTGTACACAGAAAGGGGGTGAGGGAGAGAGAATGAGAGAGAATGAGAGAGAGACAGACAGACAGAGAGACAGAGAGACAGAAAGAGAAGAGAGAAACCTCCATACATATAAAAATAAACTTTTTGTAAAGAAGTACTACATATTTGTCTACTTAGAAAACACATTTTGTATCTTATAAAAGGAACTATTTTGCTTGTTTATTTGTTTAGGAAAATCCACATCAGTCACTTCCAAAGAAGAACGATTTGGGGCTATTAAAATTATGGTGATGATTTGCCAACACAAGATCACTTGTACACTGAACAAATAATTGTTAAATGCTAACCACATGTTATATGATACATACATAAAATTAACCAAATAAAAATAATCTATCCCCATATCAAGTTTGCAGTATGTTGGAGAGAGATAAAGAACAGCATGGTAAGTAAATTTTGTGGTAAGTTAGATGTTGTTAGGATATCAGTCATGAGTGGTTATAAGTGAAATGGTGTACATAACCTTTACCAAGAAGACATATAGACACGACTTTGAAGGATGAGGGTGAGGAAGACATACTACTATGAGAAGAAAGATATTCCAAATGGAGAGAAGAACTAGTTCAAAAGCCCTAATGGAGTGAGAGCTGAGAAATCCTGAATTATGAGAAAAGATCTATCAAGCTGATCAAACACATTTAACCTGAAAATAAAGAAAGGTGTATTAAGCTATTGACCAAGAGAGAAGATTTGATGGATCTAGAATTTGGGGAAAAGTCAGATTTGTATGGGACATGTTAAGTTTGTTATTCTTAGTAGACATCCAAATAGAGATGAAAAATGTGTAAATTTGTCCATATAGGCTTTCAGTTTGAGAAATAATTTTGGTATAGACACACAAATTACTGAGTTACCAACATAGTAATATTTAAAGCTGTGAAATTAACAAGATCACCAAGAAAGTCAGTGCAGATAGGGACAAGAATAGATCTAAGGAATGAGTCCTGTAGTACAGCAATGTTGTGAGTTCTAAATGAAAGAGAAAGTAGCAGAGGAAACTGAGCTTAAAGGGCGAGTGAGACCACAAATACAATAATTAAATCCTCAATTATGAAATCAGTCTACCTTTCCTTAACATTTACTACAAAATCTTGAGGCCTAAATTCTCCCAGTATCTTTTAAGATGTCATTCATTTTGTTTTAACTGTCACAAATCAGAGATAATATAATATTTACATTACATTTTCACAGCACATTTATGAAATTATGTTGGTAATATAATTTTAAATATCTTTCCATGTTATTCCACACCAGGTCAATTGAAAATTGGGAATGCTGTTTCTCAGTTTCTCAGTCCATGAGACTGGATGTCTCAGCAGTCTCGATCTGGCACTGAAGACATGAAGGATTCCCGTAGGGCACCTTGTCTTCAGTGGTTCCAGGAGTTAGAGAGTCTATCATGACAGGGAGTCATGATAGCAGGAGGAGGCTAGATTAGGAGCAGAAAGCAGAGGCTTACATCTTCAAGCGGGAACATGAAGTATATTGTTATTGCCAATTTAAATTGAAAGTCATCTAATAGTGTACAGTCTTATTAGGGTAACTTATTTTTTATACGTTCTTTATATTTTTCGTTGTGAGTCTTAATCTATAATGGCTAAGATTTTGTATACAGTAATATAAAGAGGGATGGGGAATAATGGATTAAGAAGGGTTAAATACAGTAAGGGATGGAAGGGTAGAAAAGGGAGTAAGAAGAAGGATAATTAACACAAAAGGCCTTTAGAAAAAGCCATATGAAAACACACACACACACACACACATAAACTGTAAAGAGTTTAAAAGGCATTACTCTATAACGGTAGACCAAAGCCTTACCAGACACCCCAGACTAGCAAATAAGATGCCTCATTCCAAGAACGAACCCCTTCTTTTGAGGCTGTTGGCTATGGAGGTCCCACAGACCCTCAAACAATACCGGCTATTGCTTTTGTTCTTGGTTGCCCTTCAGAACTTGGTAGCAAAATCCTATTGCTGAAGACACTACACACTTTAGTTGTAGAGTAAACATGAAGAAATCAAGCTGGTAGTGACTTCAAAGTTTCATCTCTACTGCTTAGCTTTCATAGTACATGAAGTCGTTATGCATGCTACTAGAAGAGGAAAGTAATCAGCAATCTTACCCAGCTATGATCTCTGTAAGCTAAAATAATGACTGGCCTGGTAAGAGATGTCCTCTGGTGCAATAGTGAAATAAATGCTATGGGAGTAAGCAACCACTTTCTTATTGGAGTTAAGGCCCACTTAATAAGATGGAACCCATATATGGCATTGTTACCAAAGCCAATAACCTGTAGTTAGACAGGCCACAGTCTGTAAGGAAGAACCTATTTTTATTATTCTGGTAAATGGAGCTAATATTAAACTAGCTCCTAATCACTTATTGTTATACCCATAAATTAGTACATCACCCAACTTTCAACAGAGAAGTTTCTTCTCTTCTCATCACAGATGGAAATTAAATAGAGACCCACAACTGGTCAACATTCAGAAAATACAAGGCTACAGAGTACTTAGCATTAAATAAGATGCTTATTATCACACCCTCTATTTCTAAGATCTTTGTAAGATCCAGAGATGGTAGATGGATAAAAAGGATACTGTGTTTCCTGGACACAACAGAGCAGTTGCACATATGAACCCACAACACTTGTGGCAGCATTCACAAGATCCGTACAAGCTCCTGGTAGAGGTAGAGTCAGTTTTCTTTGAGGGTGTGACACTGGGTAAGTTGAACAGGCTCCAAATGTGGACCACAGAATTAGATGCTATAGACCTTACAAAATAGTAGCTGGCATGAAGTGAGTTGGGATATGGATGGAGATGAGGGCAGATCTGTGAAGTTAGGAGAGGGGTAAATATGATCAAAATACATTACATGAAGTTATCAAATAATAAAATATTTTAAAATTACTTATATTTAAGAAAAGTAGTCTATGGAAAATGAAGTGTTTACCAAATGATAAATACCATTTTCAACAGCTTTAGGATACAATTCACATACCCTAAATTTTATTATTTTACTTGTATAGTTGAGTGGATTTTAGTGTATTCACTGATATTTTCAGGTACTTTCCTGGTAAATTTTCAAACACTTTTGCCATTAAGATGCTTTACTCTTTAAGTTGTTTGCCTACCTCACTATACCTCTAGTCACCTGCAACCAATAATCTACTTTGTTTCTCTACATTTTCTTAATGTGGATGTATCATATAAATTAAATTCTGTATTTTGTCACTTAGCTTGTTTTCAAAATTTAACTCTGATGAAGCATTCATCCAAACTTCATTTTATTCATATATAATGGTAAAATAATATTTAGGTATCCACCTACCAAATTTATATCCAATTATAGTTTGAGTGACATTTAATGTACTTCTATCTTTTGGTTATCATTAGTAGTGTTACTGTGAAATGTTTATGGCAACTTTTTGTTTGAAAGCTTGTTTGTGATTATTTTCTATATATGCCTGTGTTTGAATTTTCATTACAGTGACAAAAATATCTTATATAAATAAATTAAAGGAAGGCTGTTTGTTTACTATTTTATTTAATATATATTTAAGTTCACATTTCTAATCTCTGTTACTTGTAGGTATGTGGGGAGGCAGAATAACATGGAAATGGGAGACTATGGCTGGGGCATCTTTTCTTCATTACAGAAAGGCAGCAGAGAGGCAACAAGGAAGGGCTGACCTGAGCAAGATTTAATCACGAAACCACTTTCTCCTGTCACTTACTTCCTCCAACTAGGCTATACCTGGCCCAGTTCCACCATTTCTCAATATTTTTTTCAAGCTTTGACTCTATCAATGGACTAACAAGAGAAGATCCTCAGGATTTGAACACTTTTGCTGCAGTGCATCAGATGATGACAAAGGCCCCAATATATGAGACTGTGGGGGTTATTTGTGCAATTCTGAATACAGTCAGCTTTGTGTCACTGTGATAGGGTGCCACTTATAAACAACTTAATAGTAGAAGACAGTTCACAGAGTTGGAGTTTCCACTCTACTGTGGCAAGGAGTACGTTATGGCACAAAGCACTGCACATTATGGAGGCCAGGACAGAGAGAGAGAGAGAGAGAGAGAGAGAGAGAGAGAGAGAGAGAGAGGAGACTTTGCTCTTGGCCTTTCTCCTTTTTCAAAAATTTTATTTTTAGGACTGGAGAGATGGCCTAGCAGTTAAGAGAGCCGACCGCGCTTACAGAGGACCCGGGTTCGATCCCCAGCACCCACATGGCAGCCGAGAACCGTCTGAAACTCCAATTCCAGGAGAATTCCAGTTCCAGAGGAATCCGACACCCTCTTCTGACCTCCGCAGCACTGCACGACACGGGTGCACAAACTTGCATGCAGAAAGTACATTCATACACATACAGAAATAAATAAATAATAAAAAATTATAAAAAAATGATTTTTAGTTTTTGTGTGTAGGAGTATTATGCTTGAATGTGTGTAAGTGCACCTGTGTGGTGCAATGTAGAACAAGGCTTTGGATGACCCGGAAGTAGAGTTAAGGATGGTTGTTAGCAACCATGTGGGTGCTGAGATTAAAACCTGGGTCGTCTATAAGAACAGCCAGTGCTGTTAACCACTAAGCCATCTCTCCAGCCCCCTTTCCCCTTTTGTCTTCCTTTTTTTTTTTTTTTTTTTTTCACCAAGACATTCAGCCTATCCGATGGTACCATCCATAAAGAGGGCAAATCTCTCCCACCCTTAATTAATCTGTTTTGGAAATGTTATTACAGACCTCATTCAGAGGTACACCTCACTAATCTCCTAAGTACTTCTCAAACCAATTAAGTTAATAATCATGATTAACCATCACACACCTCAGTGTCAACTTTAAAAACAAAGGAACAAAGTGCCCTGGTTTTGAAAAACACAAGCATTGTGTTTTATATCTTTCTTTTAAGAAAAAGGGGTCTGACAAAGACCCAAGATTTAAGTTAATAATGATTCAACAAAAGTAGTTGCCCAAAATATATCAAGATCATTCGGTTAAAAAGTCAACTGTGCTTCCTATTTTCTCACATCTCTTAAAATACTAATACACATTGTGATTACCTATGAATGAAGATTCAGCATTTTCCTCATCTATTTGCTTTTGAGGCCTTCTCTGGTGAAATGTTTTACAGAACTATATAATTTCACTGGAAAAGAAAATTGATACTTAATCCTGATCTATTGTGTAAGTTAATGTGTATCAATTATTCATAAATTAAGTACATGGTATTTTTCTGTCACAACTTTCCTCTTTTCATTGGTCATTTATTAGAAAATGATCTGGGCTGGAGAGTTGGCCTAGTGGTTAAGAGCACCGACCACTCTTACAGAGGACCCGGGTTCGATCCCCAGCACCCACGTGGCAGGCAGCAGAGAACCGTCTGAAACTCCAATTCCAGGAGAACTCCAGTTCCAGGGGAATCCGACACCCTCTTCTGACCTCTGCGGCATTGCACTACACGGGTGCACAAATCTGCCTGCAGACAGTACATTCATACACATACAGAAATACATTTAAAAAATTAAAAAAAAAGAAAATGATCTACATTCAGAAGGTCAGATTACAGAAAGAAACCAATAACTCCCATGCCACCAATTAAATGTCATGTCTACTTTCTACCTTGCCATTTAATCAACAGTGGAGATACTATCTCTATTTTTTCTGTATACTCTGTAGAATTTAATATTAGCACTTAATTAACCTGCTCACTAAACTAGAGCAGGAAATAATAAAAAAAAGAGAATAATTCATTATGTAAATTTAGTGTTAGAATCATTTCAGCAAAGCAAAATCATTTTATCCACAGTAATCCAACACATCTCTTAAATCCATTAGTTTGAACACACGTGCACATTTCACCTATAGACAACATGATTTTCTATAGTTACGTTGGTAAAAAGTATCTTGAAGAAAACGCTAATTAATATGACAGAAATCCAAATTTCCATGTTCAGTCTTGATTATCAGAGAAGAAAAATAAAGTGACAAGTAATTGCATGAGACCAACATTGGGCAAGATCTTTAACAGTGTAAATGAATGTATTTGTGGCAACTTTTCTTTCTAATTATTAATTACTTGAATATTCAGAAACTTAAAATTAAATAACAGTAATTTAAAACAAACCCTTTCTTTCCAAATTGAATATGTGTATATTTAGTTCATTCAGATGACTGTTTAAAGCAGATTGTAATGTTTCAATATTACTGGCTTACTGTTTAAACCATTTCAAGCTTTCTGTTTAATCAAAACTTAAAGCCGTTCTACTGCATATCACAAATCACATAATGCAAAGTGCTTTGTCTGGTCAACCGAATGGAAACCAGCAGCTGAATAAATGCCATGGCTGCCTGTGATTTAGGATTCACTACCTTTATCTACTTCATGCTTGCCAACTATACTCATTTTCAACTAAAAATAACACCTAGCTAAATGTGAAGATGTCTAAGGGAGCATGTCAGTAACAAAAAAAAAAAAAAAAAAGAATCATCCTATTTTTACCCAAGAGTATAGATAAACCAATGATCAAAAAATGCTGTCGTAAGGCAAAAGAGATAAAAGAAGGCCAGGGAACAGTGAATAACTCCTCCGTTTCTAGAGATATTGCTGTTTGACACAGGGTCTCAGCACATAGCCCAGGGTGACTTGAAACTCAATATGTAGACCAGGCTAGACTTAGCTTTTCCTCCTAACTACTAGAATGAAAGGTATGTGCCACTGCACCTAGTATAGAGACACCATGATAATTACTATGATTTATAATATCAGTTAATTGATCACCAAAACTTTATGCTTACCTATCAACATGCAATGTTCTTGTTGGGAGGCAATCAGAAGCTAAACTCCCTAGTTTCTCCTTAGAATTACATAGGGTTCAGTGATCACCAATAGAATGCGAACAGAAAAGACTAATGCCTTCCAGACAGGAGTTTTTAGTAAACAGATGTATTTTCAATACTCTCCTTGGTCATACTTAGGTTGAGTGGAGTAGACATTGGAAACCCTGTGAGAGAGAGTGAAAGCATGAAAACATTCTATATTCAGAATTGTCTTTTGGAGAAATGCTGCTCACTACTTGCTGTATCGGTAATAAAATATTAAATGAATAACGAGTGATCTTCTGTTAGACTACACTACTAAAGCTGTGATTAGTTATATAGTAATTTTCTTATCATAACTAATAAACAGTTTTTTAATTGTTCTACATTTCTCTTTCTCTCTCTCTCTCTCTCTCTCTCTCTCTCTCTCTCTCTCTCTCTCTCTCCAGCATGTCACAACATACTTGTTTAAGTCAAAAGACAATTTGCAAGGGTTAATTTTCTTCTTCCATCATGAGGGTTCTGGGACTAGAATTCAGATTCCTCAGGCATGGTAGCTGTCTCCTTTACCCACTAAGCCCTCTTTCAAGCCCTAAATATATTTCTTACAAGAGCAGTGTTCCTTCTCAATAAACTGTACAAAGATATCAGCCAAAAGTATGCACAAACATAGCAGGCTAATAATCAGGAAACTCCTTAAGTCAAATTATTTTATATATTGTTGCAATATCTTTTGAGAGGGAACAAAAACACTGTGTGCAGATGGAGGAAGAACAAGAAAGAAAGGATCACTGGGGGCAAAGCTGAGTTTCACTATTTGCCACTCTAAACAATCTAACCTTATCTACAAACATAGCAACCTTACTTCAATTTACTATTTCTACAGTATAGTCCAACAAATGCAATTTTCACCACCATTTTATAGTCCCAGTGATATTTTTGTAACGGAGAAATGATTCACTGCATACCGATTGGCATCCAGGGTAGCTGTCCAGCTGGCAGACCCCTTAAACTGACTCCAACTTCATATCTTACATCTAAAATATGTTTTATAGAAGTATTTCTCAATTTTTTACCTTGAATGACAGTTTTAGACCAGTACTCTCTATGTTTGTTTCATGAAAATGTAATTGTCTTACTATATGGGATGCACTGTGATTTACTGTGTTTTATGGCATTTTAGAAGTGCTGGATGTGCTCCTCTGAATTGATTTTACAACTAACTAAAGGGTCATAACCCACAGTTTGAAGGATACTCTTTCACGAATCCTTCAGCATGGTATCAAGCGACATTTTGTGGGCTAGGAAAGGAGAAGAAATAAACTTGACAAGACAATGAGAAAAGAAAAATGAAGTGTTAAAGATAGAAGGGAACTTGAGAAAATGTACTAATGGTGCATGTGGAAAGGAGAAAAAAAGAGACATAGCTTCCAGAGATATAAAGCAATATCATGAGCTTTGCTCAGTGTAGATCATGCTTTCCATGAACATGTTTGGATTTTGTTTGGAGGAGGGTTAGGATAGTGGAAGTAAAGAAGTAAGTTGGCCCAGTATGAGTGATGACAGAGGTTTCCATTCCGAATATGGATAGAGTTGCTTGAAAAATTGAGAAAAGAATGCCAGGGAAACCCTAATTGAGAAATGTAAGCTCATACTAGACAGACATTCTTGCCCTGTCACAATAGTTACATACACATTGATGAAATTTCCAAGAACTGAGATCCTGTGAGATCATGTTTAATTTCAGTTGGAAAGTGTCCAATCCATTCTGGATCTGATAAGAAAAAATAAATGAAAAAAAAAAAAAAGATTCTGGCTTTGCAACCACGGCACAAGCTTCAAGTGAAAATGATCACCAAAGAATGTATTTATGGATTAAAGCAGACAATATAATTTTCACATGTTTGAAGGAAAGTCTTGGCTAGAAGTTGAACACTCTCTCCAGAACATTCAAAGTTTGTTTTATGAACCATTTGTGGCATATTTTTTGACTGCCAGAAAACTTTGGCTCATGGAGTATTATTGATCAAAACTACTGGAAACTTTTACAAACTTTTAAATGAAGTTTTCTTTAGGTTTCATATATGCACACTCCTTCAGACTATATGAAGTTTTTCCAAGTAACAAAAAATAAGATTAGAAAGAAATACAAATGGGAAAAAGGACATATGGAAAATCCACGGAGGAGGAATGCAAGAGCTTTGAAATAAACACTTCATTTGATAAGCAAAGGGAGGTTAAAACAATTTGATTGAACTTTATTATAAAAGCTATATCTCATTCAATGGGAAATAACTTTTCTAAGGGGAAAGCTAAGGCGAGAGAGTTAAGGGATTGGTTGGAAGATGAGTCTAAATTGTTATTTATATTTATATTTCTGGAAAACATGATACATCAAGAGTTTTAAAAATATACTTTCTTTGCTTAGCATCTCCAATTAAATAAAATATTTGTAAAGAAAAGACAAAAAAGTTGACTAAAGTTGGCATGGCACTGCGTGCCTTTAACCCCAACACTTGCAAGGCAGAAACAAGTGGATACCTGTAAGATCAAGGCCAGTATGGTCTACATAGCAAGTTCCAGGCCAGATGGGACTACAGGGAGAGCTGTCTCATAAAAAAATGGTGTCTAAGAAGATTGAGCATGTGTGTTTGTTGCTACATGAAACATAGTCACACACACACACACACACACACACACACACGTCTAGAATAATTCAGTATACACTTCAATTGCAGAAGGCCTGAATCACCGAACCAATTATTAAATGTGAAGAAAATTGGGCATGGTGGAACACATCTGTAACCACAGCACTTAGGAGGTGGCAGCAGGAAGATCAGGAGTTCAAGGACAGCTTTGGTTACATAATGAGCCCAAGGCTAGTCTGGACTAAAGGAAAAATATAGTGAGACAGTGATATTGGGAGAGACATTAATTACCTGAGTAAATTTTCCAAATATATTACATTACAAAAAAGAGAATATAGAACTTTATGCTCATTACAATTTCAATATTGCCATGAATATGGGAAAAAGGTTTAAGCACAAAAATGAAATCTTTTCATTTCTCAGAATGAAAGATAGATGACCAATCTCTGTTTATTGTGCTATGAAGATTTACATATCTCACATACATTGTGTGTGTACCTATATGTGTTTATGTAGACATCACACACACACACACACACACATACTCACACATACATTTATACATGTGTATCTCACATACATGGTGTGTATATATACACCACACACATACATATACAAATGGGTGTGATGGTTTGGGAAGGTCTATCACTCTCTCTTGCTTCTCCACCTTAATTTTGAATACAGAGTTTATCTCTGAGCCTTGAGCTGGTCACCAATTCAGCTACACTGGCTAGTCAGCAAGCCCCAGGGATCCTCTTATCTCCTCCTCCCTGCCCAAGTCTGGCTTATTTACATGGGTACTGAGCTATTCAAACTGTTCTGTAAGTGTTCCTACACACTGAACTAAATCGCCAACACTTCATATGCATTTTAAATAAGATAACCTATTTTACAATAAAACCAAAAGTTTTATAAAGTTATTATCTTTTTTTACCAAAATTTATGAAAATGAGAGATTTTTATATTACTCTATTTTCCATGGTGTTGTAGTGCTTCTCTAGTTCTGAAATATTTTATATACCTTATGATATTTTATGTACCTTATAATTATTTTAAGTAACATGCTTTATGATTACAAAAGTAATGCATGCTCATGTAAAAATTCACAGATATAAAATATGAAGAATCTCAAAAGCATTGACAATTCTACCGGAAACATTAATAACAATGATATAACATTACATTTTACATACTGTATCTCATTTAAGTTTTATAAGAACAGAACTTAGTATCATCATATTCATCATCTCAAGCATTTATTATTTATCTGTATTAAGATTATTCAAAATACTTTGTCTTATCTAGTTTGTACTTTACACTAATTATTGCTAACCACTTTATATGTATCTTGTTATTGTTTGTACAATTGATATATCTTTCTTAGGAATATTTAAATCATTAGAGTGGCTATTTGTTCATTATTCAGGCTTATCTTCTCCTTAATGAGTCCTGTCTTTGCCCCCTTTTCCAGTGCTTCTTAAGACTATCTTTCAAGTATGTATGGCAATGTCGTTGGTTTGATTTTTACCACCATAATTTTTGCCTTCTGTAGTCTCAGTTGACAACATAAATCTTTGGCTAAGTTTTATTTTTTTCTGTATTTTTTTGCTATCTTGATCATCTCTCATTTTTAACAGTCCAATTCTATTTTCTTGTAGTCTTCGCATATTTTTAAGCACAGTAAAAAGCTTTTTTATTTTATTTTATTTTATTTTTTTGGGGTCGTTTCAAGACAAGGTCTCCCTATAGCCCCAGCTGTCCTGGAACTCATTCTGTAGACCAGGCTGGCCTTGAACTCACAAAGATCTGCCTGCCTCTGCCTCCCGAGTGCTAGGATCAAAGGCGTGCACCCCCACGCCCGGCTCAGTTTCTTTTTATGATCAAACTGATTATAAGTTGTTCAGGAACAATCCTTATGGAGAGTGATTGAATAAGATATCCAACATCGACCTCTGGCCTCCACACACATGCAAAACCCACACAACACATACACATACATACACACAAGAATCCTCCTCACCTAAACAGATCATGTGAAATGACACTCCTGTTCTAAAATTAGCCTACCTTGGTACTATAATAATTTTCTCAAAGTACATATGAAAGGTGCTTTGGATTTATCTGTAAAAATATTTATTTTAGCTGGGTGTGGTAGCACTTGGGAGGCTGAGGTAGGCAGATCTTTGTGAGTTCAAATCCAGTCTGGTCTACAGAGTGAGTTCCAGGACAGCTGGGGCTACAGGGAGACCCTATCTCGAAAAGACCAAAATAAATAAATAAATAAATAAATAAATACTTTCCTTTTTTCTTATTTATTTATTCTTTATGTGTATGAGTATACTGTCTGCATGTAGGTTGGTGCACCTGTGTCAGCAATGCTGCAGAGGTCAGAAGAGGGCATCAGATTCCCCTGGAACTGGAGTTAAGGACAGTTCTTAGCCGTCATGTGGGTGCTAGGAATCAAACCCGGGTCCTCTGCAAGAGCAGTCAGCGCTCTTAACCGCTAAGCCATCTCTCCGGCAACCCCCCAAATTATTTTCATAATTATAAATATTTATTTATAAAAATAAATAGCAGGAATACCCATGCTGCTTTGTGTCCTGCATGTGTGTATCAGGGCTCCAACCCAGATCTTCCATATTCTTTTTTTTTAATGCATATTCTTTTCATATATATAAATTTTAAAATTTTATTTATTTACTTTTTTGAGACAGTGTTTCCCTATAGCCCCAGCTGGCCTGGAACTCACTCTGCAGACCAGGCTGTCCTTGAACTCACAGAGATCTGCCTGCTAGGACTAAAGGTGTGCACCACCATGCCCAGCTTAAAGACAGTTCTTAGCCGCCATGTGGGTGCTAGGAATTGAACCCAGGTCCTCTGCAAGAGTAGTCAGTGCTCTTAACCACTGAGCCATCTCTCCAGCCCCAGATCTTCCATATTCTAAGTTCCATGAGCCTGAATCTCTCACTAGAAAACACTTCCTTTCCTAGACAACAATGTTTACAACATTTAAGAATTGACCCTTTTAGTGTGGGGTAGTGCTTGCCTTTAATTCCAGCATTTGGGAGGTAGAGAGAGGCAGGAGGACATCTGTGAGTTTAAGGCCACAGCCTGGTCTACATAACGAGTTCCAGGCCAGCCAGGGATACACAGGGAGAGTCCATCTAAAAAAAGGAAAAAAGAAAGTTTTTTTTTTTTTTTTTTTTTTTTTTTTTTTTTTTTTTGGGGGGTGGGGGGCATGGATCTCTGTGAGTTCAAGCAAGCCTGGCCTACAGAATGCGAGTTTTCCAAGCCAGCTGGGGGCTACAGAAGACCTTGTTCTCCAAAAGAGCCAAAAAAGAAACAAAAAAAGATAATAAAAAAAAAAAAAAAAAAAAAAAAACATACAAAGATAGAATCAAACGAAATTTAATAGGAAATCCAATACCACCTCATTCTCATCATATCACTACTCTTCCACTTTCTTCGCAGGGCTGATATCAGTTTTACCTGGCAATTTTGTTAGCTAGTTGCTGGTGGTGCCTCTACCCAAGAGTACTTACTCTGGAGGCTGGAGATGCAGCTTTTGAAAGTTGGGTAGGATGTAGAGCATGCTGATAACCCTCTTAGACTTAGCTCTAACTCGCCCGCCCAAGGCCCATTGGCAAGCTGGGTAAGTGGTTGGACACACAGCCCAGGTGCAAAATATTTAAATCTGATCTACCTCCCTAGTTTTACTCTTATATCTATATATTTTTAAACCGCCAAACTAAAAGCTCTACTAGGTGTTAAGACTTAAAGAGCAGCATTCCTATGGACGGTTTGAGGAGATAGTTATGGCTCTCCTGGTATGCCCTCATACTGCCTAACTGAAAACCCTAGCCGTAGTTCGATTTTTTACCATCTACGTTTCACTTGACTACCTTTCTCGTGCCAATGCCCAGCTTTCCTCTCCTGCACTACCTTATTGATCATAGGGGTTGAAAAAGGTCTTTCGCACCAATACTTTAGGACGTGGTGTTCATTAGTGTTTCTTTTGTAAATCCATGTGAGCTCATGTTCAATTCTTTGGATGAACAGATGCACCAAGAGCCTGGAACACTCGAGCCGTAGACCCCTTATCCACTGGTAGATTGGCTCTGTGTTGGGGAGGGGGTACAGTGGNGTGTCGTGCAATGCCGCGGAGGTCAGAAGAGGGTGTTGGATTCCCCTGGAACTGGAGTTCTCCTGGAACTGGAGTTTCAGACGGTTCTAGGCCGCCATGTGGGTGCTGGGGATCGAACCCTTGTCCTCTGTAAGAGCGGTCGGTGCTCCTAACCGCTAGGCCATCTCTCCAGCCCCTCCTTTTGCTTTTAAACTAGTTGAAATTTCTCCCTCATTCTGGCAGTAATTTGACCGTCAGACTGAAATATCAACATTGTTTTGATTTCTCATTTTATATGTCTTCATAGGTGTTTTAGTGGAAATTCAAGAATGATTCTGTGAGATGCTGCCAGCCAAATGCCATTTTTCAAAGTTAACATTTCTAGGGATTTGCCAGTGGAAGAAGATTCCAAGAGAATCCTGGCAGAAAATTCTAAATCCCTTCTAATGTCAGTATATTAAGAAGCAGAAACTTCCCAACTGAAACACTAATGTACAAAGGAGAATATTTTTGATTTTTTTGAAAATATGTTTTGATGGTTCTCAGAAAGAAAAGAAATCATGCCTCAAATTAAGATGAACTATAGTCTAAGATCTAAAGTAGGTTAAATCTATATATAACTATTTTCCTTTGTTTTCAAGAGAGTTCTCAACAGGAATGCCATGCATTCTTCTTCAACTCAAGGCCAACCATACCTTCCACTCGGTAAATCCAACATGGTTTACCTTCTTTGGGCAGGTATTTATTTATTTATTTATTTATTTATTTATTTATTTCAAATCAGTATATTGCCTACATGTGTGTGAGTTCCCACAGACGTGAGAAGAAGGCATCAGATCCCCTGGAAATGGAGTTACAGAAGGTTGTTAGCTGCCATGTGGGTGTTGGGAATCAAACCTGGTTCCTCTGAAAGAGCAGTCAGTGCTCTTAACCATTGAACCATCTCTCCAGCAACAGGAGCTCGAATTTTTGAATCATAATTTTTAACTTCTCAAAGCAAAAATCTTGTTTCTTCAATTAGTCAACTCCTGCTTAACAAATAGAAATATTTAGATAGAGCCTAGCCATTTACTGACTCATTTGTGCCATAAGGAGTGAGGAGGAATGAATATTATATTATGATAGTATAAATCCACATTTCACACTATCTTCTGCTAAGTTGCTATTTCCCCTGAGTGCACATTCCTATATCTTCACTTTTCCTAGAGGCACATAAAACATTCCATCCTATGTTTCCTGCTGCTTCTAAAAATAGTCTGGCATTCTAAAGTAAATCATGTTTTTTGAGACAGTGTCTCACTATGTAGCCTCAACTGACCTTGAACTCAATATATGTGTCAGACTGGCCCGGAACTCAGAAACTTATCTGCATCTCCTTCTGTGAGTACAGGGGTAAGCTTCCACACACAGCTCCAAATTTCTTAATTAAAAATTCACACAATTCTTAATCTCAGAGACAGCTATACCTAAATTATTGATTATACATCCCAGTATCTTCCATTTAACACTACCCACAAGCAGAAGAATTGAATGCATGGATTTTTCACTGAGCCACAGGAACTGAAAAAAATAATTTTTTAAAGATTTTTCTGATGCCTAATTCTTAATTCTTTATATAGTATGACACAATAGTTAAAGATAGGAGTTAAATATTATCGCTGAATAACTTGGAAGGCAATGCTTATTTTTCTCTAAGCCTCAGCTTCTTCAACCATAAAAGAAAAGATGCCACCAGTATCCAAATGATTAATAAACTAATGAATACATGGCAATGATAATGTGTTTGCCTCATTGTAATTGCACAGCGAATACTTGTCATCATCATAAGACAATAATTCAGTTTGAAATTTGAGAAATCTGAATGCTGAAGTTGTACTGGCAAGATTCAAGTACTTTCTCTACAACATAATTCATGTACTCAAGTCATTTACCTTCATGGTTTTGTGTTCCATATCTGTAATAGACAGACACTAATTGTCCTAGTGTTCTATTGCTGTGACAAAACACTGACAAAAATTAACTTGGAGGGAAAAGGATTCATTTGGCTTGCTCTTCCTGATCACATTGCAACATTGAAAGAAACCAAGGCAGGACCTCAAGCAGCATAGAAACCTGGAGGCAGGAGCTGAAGCAGAGACCATGGAGGAATATTGTCTCCAGGCTTACTCCTCTGACCTGTGCTCAGCCTGCTTTCTTAAACAACCCCTGCTCAGGGGTGGTACCAGATACACAGTAGGGTGGACCCTCCCACACCATTCAACAGTCAGGAAAATACCTCACAGATACTCCCATAGGCAAATCCAATAAAGGGTTCCTCCTGCCAGGTGTATGAAGCTGACAATTGAAACTATCCAACACAAGAATCTAAGCTACTTAGAAGGACTACTGAGAGTACTGAGTAACATACTTTATATAAAACCCTTAGCAGAGTTTCTACCACATACTCAGCATGTTTAAAATGACAACTGTATGATCAAGACAATATCTTTCAAGTCATACTGACCAAGCCATGAAATCTTACTAATTACATAAACTTATTACTGGGAATTTTTTTTCTCAGTACAGGCTTTCTTTTTGTAAACTTTTATGTATTTGTTTTATGTACACAAGTTTTTAACCTTCATGTATGTAGGTGTACCTCCATTGTACAATGCCCACAAGGCCAGAAGAGAGCATCAAGCTCAGATACCTTGGAACTGGAATTATAGATGGGTTTTAGTTGCCATGTCAGCGCTGAAACGAAATCCAGGCCCTCTGCAAGAGCAGCCAGGGTTCTGATCTTTAACCACTGAGCTACCTCTCCAAACCCAATAATGATTTTCTAAAAACTGAATATAGCTAATGTTTAAGTGCTTAGCACACTTAAATTTCAACTCACAAAAATTTATGTGACAGTGATAGCTGCAAACTCACTATACACAGAGAGAATGCAGTCCCCTGAGGTCATAGCTCAGTTGAAAATGATGAATTGAAATGCCGCTAAAAAGCTAATAAGGTAGTTGTGGTTAATGTGAGAAAAGAACACAAGTGGAAGTTAATAAGCACTAGCATGGTAAGAAGTTTACTAACCCTGAAGAAAATATTTCAGAAAAAGAAGAAAAGCTTACAAGTTGACTTAGAATTTGTGAGTGGTCATACACAAACTATATTTGGGTACAGACCCAAAAGGACATCATTTCTGCACAGCATATGGTTCCACTATAGAATCTGTGACATATTTGAAAATGTGACATTTACATGAAATATACACTATGGTAAAATCTGTATGTATGAAAGAATACACACCACCATACAAATCTGGAATCTGAAATTTTTACTGGGCATTAATGAAGATGTCAGGTGCAGATGTCAAAATGGATGAATGAATTGCTGCCTCAAACACACAGGCTGGTTAACAGCCTGCCAGAAATTGAGCAAAAAAATGCCTGGAGTTGAGTCAGATAAATAAAAATGATGAAGCAGTGACAGCAATAAACACTGTAATGAGAAAGCCTGGGCTGCACAAGTGACACTTGAGGTATGACACTAGCATTCTAGAACTGAGAATGCATGCTGATATTAGCAAGCCTTGTTCTGGGGGCTAATGTTAGAAAAGGCCCAACTGCGATGGAATATACTTGTGAGCAGGTTTTGTAGATAATTTTCTCATGTGGTGTGGTAGCAGAGGGTTCTCCTGGGCTCAGTGACTAATAGAAAGTGAGTTTTGTGGGTCAAGAGAAATAGTCCCATGAACATAAAAAAACTAAATGACACTAATTCCACAAACTGTGGTAGTATTGGATTCCCTACATCCATTTTAAGAGTAAAGAACCCTTTACATTGCATAAAGAGGTAGAAGAACAGGATGCACACATTTTTGAAAGTTTAAATTTAATGTTACATACAAGCCAAATCTTCAGCATGGTTCTGTTTTTTAGTATAATTGTTAGTGAAAATCATCAAAATCTATTGAGATATATCAAAAGGAAAGAACACTGCTTCCTGAAAGTGTGAAGAAAAAGTAAATCTAATAGAAGATATTTTTCATTTTAAATTAAATTTTTGTAAATTTCATATAATCTATTTTTCTCACATTTACACTCTCTCCCCTATCTGAAGCCTCTTTTAATTAACCCCACCAAATTCCATATACTCTTATGTGGGAAATCCAGCTTGAATTGCGGCTGGATTTCCAACTATTATCGCATGGCCAAGAGTCTGGCTCCACTCCAGGGAGGGGCAAGCACCTTGGCCTAGGTGTGCGGTGCTGGGTGGAGCAAGGTGTGCAGTGGTATGGAGTTGGGGGCTCATGATTGGTCCTGGGAACTGACGTCATTTGGTTTATAAAAGCAAGCTGTGGCAACCAGTAAATTGGATTCCAGTTAACATCATCACCATCACGGAGTTCCCGGCCGATATTTTTATTAATGATTGCACACATACAGGCTAAGGTAGGCCTGAATTTTGTTCGGGTGGCCAGTGGGCTGGAAAAAGGTTCCCTTTGCGGACCATCAACCTAGGTAGCTGGTGTGTGAGTGAAATTCCTGTCCTGGCTCTGGGCAGGTGGGAAGTCACGGCCAAGAGTGGAACACGTGTCTCGTGGGTCCAGGCTAAGAGCCTAAGTTGGAGTTACCACTTAGGTTGGCTGAGAGAAGCAGCCTGCTGGTCTCTGCGCCGAGGGGCCAGCTCCCCACAGCAACTGCCAGCAGATGTTGTGTCCCCATCCCTTTTAGCAGGGCCACGTGGTCCCTGCTCGGCATACAAAGAGAAGCTTCCTACATTCTCATATACATTAATGACTATCAAGTCAAATTTGTGCCCCCAAATGCCCTTCAGTGTGGTTACATCTTTCGGAGGCTGCTTAACCCATTCAGCATCACAACTTTTTTTTTTTTTTTTTTGGTATTTTCGAGACAGCAGCTTTAAAGAAAAACAACTCTTCCTCTGCCATGAGCTATTATTTACTTAGCTAATGTTGGGGCATTCGTACCCACTTCCCGACTTCTGGACTTCTGTCCTTGGATTTTGTCTTGGGCGTGCTATCACCATTATTTTGAATTCTTTTGAGTAACTATGCAGCTGTCAGAAAATTTCTATTTTCTTGTGGTCATCCTCATCCACTACCTTTGGATTTTACAATCTTTCACCTCCTGTTCCACAATGATCCCTGAGCCTTGGGAAGCAGAGGTTTGATATAGGTGTCCTATTCATGTCTAAGTACTCTGCAGCCTCTTATTCTCTACATATTGACCATTTGTAGGTCTCTGTGTAAATTACCTTCTGCTGCATAAGGAAGATTTTTATGGTAAGAGTAGTTGAAAGTTGCATTAATTTGTGGGCATAACAGTAAGTCATTAGAAAACAGTTTAATACTATATCTATTTAGCAGAATAATAGTAGTAAGCTTTCTCCCAGAACCTGTGACCTGTCTAGCCACAAGTCCCTAGGCCTGAAATCATTGTCAAGTATGAACTCAATCTTCTGAAACATAACTTAAATCCAATCAGAAAGTAGTCTGACCCATAACATTTGTACCACTACTGTCCTAGTGGCCATATCTTGCTAGGCCAGTTATTGTTGTACTTTGCAGGATTCATAGTTTGGCAAGGTTGATAATTACTTTTCTTTTCCAGTGTCATGCATAGCACCTTCCAGCACTATGAAATCTAGCCAATGAAGATACACCTTGAAGTCAGTACAAGCCTGAATTTTATTTTTCTTGTTTGTTCTGTAACTCATGGGTATAATATCTTCAGCATAGCATCTTAATGTCAAGTTCTTGTGGATAATCAAGATCAGGGCCAATGGCCAGTATTGCTTGAAGGTCTATGGTATTTCTTGTCACTAGCATTGAAAGAAGGTATCCATTCCTGGCATTGGAGTTTTTATTTGCTATCTTGTAAGGTTAGTGCCCCCTGTCACAGGATAACCCCTTTTATATCAATTGGAAAAATCATTTTTAATGATTTTTTATTAATTTTCATATGTGTATGAATGTACTGCCTGCATGTAGGTTTGTGCACCTGTGTTGTGCAATGCTGCGGAGGTCAGAAGAGGGTGTTGGATTCCCCTGAAAATGGAGTTAAAGACGGTTCTCAGCTGCCATGTGGGTGCTGGGGATCGAACCCAGGTCCTCTGCAAGAGCAGTCGGCGCTCTTAACCACTAGGCCTCTTTTAACCACTAGGCCATCTCTCCAGCCCTGAAAATCATTTTATTTTATTTGGCATTTTATTTTTTTTGGCAGCAGACTACAAGACATAGGTGTAGGAAAAGACTTCCTTAATCAGACAGCAGCTGCACAAGAATTAAGGTCGACAATTGACAAATGGGACCTCATCAAACTCAAAAGCTTCTGTACATCAAAAGAAACAATCAAGGAAGTGAAGAGAAATCCCACAGAGTGGGAGGAAACCTTCACTGCAGATACATCTGACAAAGCATTGATTTCCAGAATATATAAACTACTCAAAAAACAAAGAAAACAGATGAACCACTCATAGATGGAGCAAAGAACTGAACAGAGATGTCACAAAATGGAGGAATTAGATATGTCTGAGAAACCACCTCAAGAACTGTTTCACAATCACGAATCATTAGGAAATGCAAATGAAAACCACTTTAAGATATCATCTTACTCCAATAAGACCTGGCTAGGATCAAGAAAACAGTGATACCAAGTGCTGGAGGAGTTGTAGGGAAAGGGGAACAACTCATCCACTGGCTGGTGTGAAATGTAAACTTGTGCACCCACTATGAAAAGCAGTGTGGAGAGCCTTGGAAGACAAAAAAAGAAAAAAAAAAAAAAAAAAAAAAGAGCAGTCGGCGCTCTTAACCACTAGGCCTCTTTTAACCACTAGGCCATCTCTCCAGCCCTGAAAATCATTTTATTTTTAAAAATACTTTACCATGAAGGAGTTCAGTGTGTATGATCACCATTGATCCTGCCAATGTCTTGTTAAATAATTTTATTCACCACTGTCACTGCTACCTAGCTCGCAAATCCAGACAAAGAAGTCTAATTTTTTTCCATTTTCCTTGAAATATCTGTGTAACAAAAGCCTTCTGTGTTATTCAGAATAACATCACACAGTACGTTCATAAGTTCCTTTCCCTCGAATTTTCCCCATTTTCCAGCCAAAATAAGTCCACCTTTAGCCAAGGTTTATTTCCATTGTTATTTGAGTTCTTGGAGTTAGGAAGCCTTGGAATTATTTCAAGAAACATCAATGATGGCTATTCCCTAGAGTCATATGCTGGTATAGAAAAGAAGAAAGAAAACAACTCTTTTGAGATAACTAATTTGTCTAAGTGTAGCACAGACTTAACCTGACAGACAAATAGCATGCATGGGTCCTTCAGCATGAGGAATAAATCTAAATTGTTTCTTAAAATCTCCAGATCCAGATGACTTTTGAGTTACTAAATGCAATGTTAACATATATTCTCTCTGCAGACTAAGGTAGATAAAAAAGGACTGATGAGACACTTGGAGGCAAATTTTCAAAGGACTTGGAAGAGCCAAACTAATATTAATAATGGATCTAATAAAATTTGGAACTGAATATTATTTGACATTCTGTCCACAGCTAGTGAATGGAGAGGGACCTTGTGGCAGGAGAGCTGCCATCAGTTTCTATCATGAAATCGAGAACTGACTCTAGGGCATGTAAGTAATCAAACACATCCTTGAGTGATGACAATGTCATTTGTAATAGTTCCTAAGAAGATAATAGGTAACAACAGGCTACTTATATTCTGTTTGATAAAACATGCAGTATTCTGTAGAACATAAAAGGAAAACAAAAGTTGTTTCTATAACAGACCAATTAAATTAATTTACAACAGTGGATCCTTGATTTTATCAGAGAAGAGAAATGTGGGGTCCAAAAAAGAAGACAGAAGAGATTCACATGAACCCCCAACATATTTAAGGTATCGTATCATATGTTTCAAATCCTATCCAGTTACACATTTGTATATAGATGTCCCTCAGTGCAAATTCATCCACCGGAGTCTAGTCAACTTATCTACAGTCATTCTCTTAAAGAAGATCTACTCTCCCTCACACAGTAGTAGTTCTCTGGCTAGGGTTGGGACCAGCTGCCCATATCCCTTGTTCTATGCTGAGATTTTATCTAATTGAGTCTTGCAGTTACTGTCACCATTGCAAGTTCATATGAGCAAGTTTCCAGTGCCCTGAAAGCCTCTGTTTCCTTATTTTCATGGACCAACCTTGGCTCTTACAATCTTTCCTCATCCTCTTCCAAAATGGTCCCTGAGGCATGGAGAGGTGAGGTTTAATACAGGAGTCCTATCCAGGGACACACACACACACTCTGCAGTCTCTTATTCTCTAAAGCATAGCCAGTTGTGGCCTTCTTTGTTTATTCCACACATCTCGAAACTACTATGCATATATAAAACACTACTATTAATATGTAGATCACTGATTTGCTTCATATAAAGATCCATAATTGTTCCTGTTTCTCCTCAAATCACTAAAATTAAAGAAGACAATGCAAGGTGCTACAGAATAGTGCTAAAAATGGAATGATTAATAATAAACAATAAAAATGACCACTCAGATGGTAAATACTGTGGTGGATTTCTAATATCAGGTAAGATTTAACTTTCTGGTTTTTATTATTATAATTTCTATTAAATTGTTTGCATATTTCATACATATTTTTCTAATCAGTCTTGACTGCCTTTATACCCACTTCTCCACTGGCAACTTCCCACAGCCCACCCCACAAGAGTTCACATCTTCGGTCATTTTTATTAAGATATATTGTGCCAGATTACTCTCCCCAGCCATTCCTCAGTGCCAGTTCATCCTCCGAGCTCTAGTTAGCCTGTCCAGAGTCCCTCTATTACAGAAGGCCAGTTCTTCCTCACCCAACTGTAATCAGCTGCCAATATTTATTCAGCTAAGATTGGGTCCTGCTACCATTTTCTGCATTTCTGTGCTGGGTTCTTGTCTAACTTCACTTACATTGGCCTTGTGCTTGGTGATGCCTATGATGTACATTCATTTGAACAGGGTCCCAGGAGCTCGTAAGATTCATTTCCATTTGGTATTGTTCCACCTTCCTTGCTCTTACAATCTTTCCACCCCCTCTTCTGCAATGTTCCCTGAACCTTGGGCTGGTGAAGCTGAATTTTAGAGACCTGTCCCTGGAACCACACTCTGTGGACTCCTAATCTCTATAGTTTGGCCATGCCGTTTTGAATTCCTGGTCTCCTGTTGCATGGAGGAGCTTCCTTAACAAGAGTTAAGAGGTTGATTTATGCTAGAAAAAATCCCCATGTTTGACACATACCTATGCTAAGGTAACATCTTACTAACTGCAAAATAAGTAGTATATTTACAGGAAAATATCCCAGTTATTACTCAATAAAAATGAAGCTTCTTGTGCACCAGAGGAAGAATAGTATAGAGTCCCACAACTGTACACAGATAGACATGGTCTGTGAATTGCTCATGCTTAAGTGACACATCTATAATGCAACTTCTAGACATAAAGCCCATACAACACAGACCAAGGACTCAAGAGGACATAAATTAACATCTTAACTCTCATTCAGATTTAAAATTTTAAGAGGGCTCTGAAGAAACGCAGGACAAGTATGGCATTTTAATTTTATTTTGAATAGTAGAATAAATGAGCTTGTTTAAATTTCCAAATTCTTTCATTGGATTCTCTTTTTTTATTTTGTTAGGATCACAGAACCTTAAATATAAGACTACCTAGCAAAAATTTCATTTAAATGTGAGGAATTCAAAGCCCAGAGGAGTTACATGATCGTGAAAGTCAAAAGTCACACAGCTATTTCAAAATGAAGTCAAGTCTGATTCCTGGTTAACTGGCTAGAGTCCAAATTCACAGAAAAAGAAAGCTCACTGATCCTTAACCAAATTAGGACACTACATCTCTGTTATCACTGCTAGTTATCTCTAAGTGCTTACTTGCCACAAAGAACTCTGAAAAACTGAATAATTTAGAAATGGATAAGAGCCGGGTGTGATGGTGCAAGCCTTTAATCTCAGCACTCAGGAAGCAGAGGCCAGTGGTCACTGTAAGTTCAAGGCCAGCCTGTTCTGCTTAGTGAGTTCCAGGCCAGTTAGGGATACACGGAAACCAACTGTGCCTCAAAAAAGACCAAAGAGAGAAAGAGAGAGAGAGAGAGAGAGAGAGAGAGAGAGAGAGAGAGAGAAAATAAAAAAGAGTATATAAAGGAAGTATTGGACGATGAGTAGAGCTTCAACTACAATAGGAGTCCCACAGGCTTTAAAATTTCTTCATTCTACCATGTAATTAAACTTGACTCACAATTCTTAGAACAATAGCTCTTATTTGTCACAGTGCTGTTCTTTTTTATTTTTTAAATCACTTTGTTTATTAAAAAATTCATTTATATATGGATGTGTAATGATCAGTTTTCCTGTACAAACTTGAAACTTTCAGTTGAGACATTTTGAAATAAAAAGAAAAGTCTTAGAAGAAGAGCGAGACGAATATGAAAGAAAAGAAGGCAAATTACCAGGTATATCCACAATTTACATATTTTTAAAGAAAGCACATTCCAAGTTAAACAATCAGTTTATAATCGTTCATATGCGAGGTTCCAGAGAATCGCATGCAAGGGAAAGTATCCATCACATGAAATAGTGACAATGTATGTGAGTGTGATGAACAGAAATTATGTGAATTGAAGTTGGGTTATATTTTCTTTTCTTTTCTTTTTTTTTTTTTTTTTTTTTTTTTTTTTTTTTTT
>VZQC01013712.1:2151343-2176129 GCA_009823505.1 Rhizomys pruinosus
AAAAAAAAAAAAAAAAAAAAAAGATATAGGTATAAGGAAAGACTTTCTAAATCAGACAATAGTTGCACAGAAAATAAAGTCATCAATCAACAAGTGGAAACTCATTAAATTAAGCTTCTGTACAGAAAAATAAATGAAGAAAAACCCCACAGAATGGGAGGAAATCTTCACCAGTGACACATCTGACAGAGATATGACACCCAGATTATACAAATTACTCAAAAAGCATAGGACCAAGAAAACAAATGATCCAATTTGAAATCTGGATAGCTAGGCAAGGTGGCTGGCACAAGCCTTTAATCCCAGCACTCAGAAGGCAGAGGCAAACGGATGTCTATGAGTTCAAGGCCAGCCTAGTCTACAAAATGAGTTCCAGGGCAGCTGGGACTACAGGTAGTCCATGTCTCAAAAAGACCAAATGACGACAACATCAACAACCCGCAAGTTAAGATAGCTAAGAAACATCTTTAAAACTCTCTATTTGTAAGGCAAACTGTATAAGAAACATCTTTCATCAAAGTCTCTATGTGTAAGGCAAACTGAATATTTTTTTTGTTTTTTAGTAAATATAATAACTATAATACTTAAAAAAAATCTTCACACCTTTTGTATATGATTGGTACCCCTGACTCAACTAAAACATAAAATATAGTAAACATAATGAGACAATACTTCCATTATTATGTTTCATTATATAGAAACTATGAGGAATTTTGCAGCTATAGGTAGGGTTTCAAACCTTGATTTCAAAGAGAGATTATCCTACACGGGGCTAACTTGATTAGGTAAAAATCTTTAAATGAGGACTGAAGCCTTCCTGGAAGTGAAAGGCTTGAAGTCTTTCATACCTGTCATTACTGGCTCTAGAAGATCAACCTACCATGAACTCTAAAGCCAAAAGAAAAGTGCCTCCCAATCTACAACTTCATTCTAACTTTGTAAAGCCATGAAAAGAGAACCCAGTTACAATATGCCCATTCTTCTGCCCTTATGTATAAACTGTGACAAATTTGTGTATTTTTTAAATTTTTTATTTATTTTCTATGTGTACGAATGTATTGTCTACATTTAGGTTGGTGCACCCGTGTTGAACAATGCTGTGGAGGTCAGAAGGTGTTGGATTCCCCTGGAACTGGAGTTAAAGACGGTTCTCAGCTGCCATGTGGGTGCTGGGGATCGAACCCGGGTCCTCTGAAAGAGCAGTCGGAGCTCTTAACCACTACGTCATCTCTCCAGCCCCAAATTTGTGTATTTTTAAATTTTATTTATTTATTTATGTGTATGAATGTACTGTCTGCAGGTAGGTTTCTGCACCCATGTCATGCAATGCTGCGGAGGTCAGAAGAGGGTGTCGGATTCCCTTGGAATTGGAGTTCTCCTGGAATTGGAGCTTCAGACGGTTCTCAGCTGCCATGTGGGTGCTGGGGATCGACCCCGGGTCCTCTGCAAGAGCAGTCAGTGCTCTTAACCGCTAGGCCATCTCTCCAGCCCCAAATTTGCGTATTTTTTTAGCAACCATGTTTGTGTTGTTTGGATGTGAAGTAATAGGAAATGGCTATCCTGCTCTTTGTCCCAGGTCCCATGTGCCAGACATGCATAACTACCTAGTAAGGTCCTAATATCAATGCCTCATTTTGCACTGATTCAAGTATTGCTCCTTTTATTTTATTTATTTATTTATTTTTGGCCAAATGTCCTTTCTCAACTTAACATAGGCTTCATGCTTCAGATCAAGATTTTTTTTTCTTTTATTAAGACATTAAGACCCATCTAAGCTACTTTTACAGGATTTTTTTGTCACCATTATTGTTGAGCTTTTATTTATTTATTTTGTTTTAATAAATTTGACTTTTAAAATTTTATTTATTTTCTATGTGTATGAATGTACTGTCTGCATGTAGGTCTGTGCACCCATGTCATGCAATGCCACGGAGGTCAGAAGAGGGTGTCGGATTCCCCTGGAACTTGAGTTCTCCTGGAATTGGAGTTACAGATGGCTCTTAGCCACCATGTGGGTGCTGGGGATCGAACCCAGGTCCTCTGCAAGAGCAGTCGGTGCTCTTAACCACTAGGCTATCTCTCCAGCCCAATTATTGAGTTTTTAAACTCTGGTCTAGTGCCCTATCACACTGCATTGCAGTAAATGATGAATGCCTCACTCATGAGTGAGTTCAATGAGGTTCAGGAATACAAGTAATTTTCACATTGAATACCTGGCTTAACTATATACCTGGCTAAAGTACAAAGCCAATAAATGTTTGTTAAATTAATAAGTTTACATTTGATTCATCCATTAATTTTTCTTAACCATTCATACCCAGCTCCTTCCCAAATTCAGTAAAATATTTGATGTGATATTCGTTGTGCATTCTTTTGACATTTGGGAGCTAGGGTGGAAAGAGGATCAAGAGATAAAGAAAGCATGTGTATTTATGGATTCTACATTCTGATTTCTATATGAATCACATTTTCTCTCTTAGTCACTGGATTTTCTTTGTCAGAATGTCTTGTTTCTGTGATCACGTGTTTTCTAGCTGCTCTAGTTCTATTTTGGAACTTTAACAGTTATGTAACTACTAATAATAAAAATTATAAAGTAAAATTTGCTCTTATCCTAGTTCTTCTTTTCCATAGTCATCACCTTCATGATACTTCCTCAGTGATAAGATAGTTTTTTTTTATAGTCCTTTTTAACGGATACAGAATTCAGGATAAGTAGCTTCAAAAAGAGTTGCTTTTACAGCAATTTACTTCAAACTTTATCATTCACAAAATGCCACAAGGAAAATCACCTACCATTGTATATTTCTTTCTACAACTCTGTTTCACTGACTACCTGAGAAAAAGCTCAAGTCACAAAAGGAAAGTCCCCAGAATGTCACTTATTTTCTCTAGAATTTGAAGATGAGAGATTCTAAGTGTTAGCTTATGCTGTTATGCTGCAATGCTCTATCCTATTGTGCTTACTCTTGAGCTTCTTACTCATAAGTAGTTTTTGGAAGGCGCCATAAAGATCTTGCTTTTCTTTGGGGGACTGGGACCTAAACGAAGATGCAAAGAAGAAAGATGAAACTCATAAAACTCTTGTATAGCAAGTAAATCACTCTCTGAATTAATTTATGAATGCAAAAACATTCTTTAAAGTTGCTCTACATTCAACATCAGCAACAATGTGTCAAATGTGAATTCAAAGCAATGATAATTAAAGTAAAGCATGTAATAAGAATATTAGAATTTAACCTTTGTGCAATCCAACTTTTATATATTTTAGTATATATTACATCAAGGTACAAGTGAATATTCAAGGAAACCATAATTCAAAGAAGCCAAAATTCTGGAGAAAGAGGATATCAGTAAATTATCTCTTTAATATTATTTCATTCTATATATAGAAGAAGAAAATTTGAATCCTATCCCTTCCTCTGTACACACATCAATTCGGAATGGACCATACATTTTAATGTAAGATAAGAAACTCTGAAACTGTTAAGCACATGTATAGGGAAATAACTTCAACATACAAGAACTGTCAAGAAGTTTCAGAAAAGTACTCAGATAGCTCAAGAAATAATAACTGTATCAGACTATATGAAATTAGGAAGCTTCTGCACAACAAAGGAAACAATTTAATAAAGAGACAGCCTACAGTGTAGGAGAAAAGGTCCTCACTTGCTAAACATCTGACAGCAGTAATATTTGGAATATATAATTAACAGGAAAACTATGAATGCTATAATATTCAAAACAGCCAAATTATGGGATCAGACTTGGTTTCCATTAACAAATTAATGGATAAAGAAGATATTCTAAATGTATGTAATAGAGTAGTATTCAGCCATAAAGGATAACAAAATTATGTTGTGTTTGCTAGAAAATAAGTATAACAAGAGATCATCATATTAGTAACAATCCAGAGTAAAAAACAGAAATACCACATTCACTTCCATTTGTAAATCCTACCTTATACATAAATACATTTGCATGAAGATGACATGGAAACAGAAGAAAGACTAGGAATGGAAGGATACTATTGGGAAGAGGAAAAGAAAGAGAGGGTATAGAGAGAGAGATGGATATGGTCCACATACATGATATGCTTGAAGGAAATAAGCTTTACAAAACTGAGCATTATGTACAAGGAATATATACCAATAAATAAATAAGCAAGCAAATATATATTATGGGCATGCAGGATTTTACCAAACAATTACATGGTTACTGCTGTTGTTATGAATATTATGACAAAGTTGAAATTTATTTCTTAATTAATCCATACCTGTATTATGAGAAATTTCAGAAGCACTGTTTCCTGGCTGCGAATCATGCTTCTTTTCATCCTCTTGCCATGCTTTTGTGCAGTAGCTATTTGTGTGGAATATTGATAGGAGAACTACTCCTCCAGTGAGATGACCCAAGCATAAGCAGAGAACAGATGTTCAACACCTATCATTATTACCTTTGGGATTCAACAAATATTTGATGATTGAGAAAAGGAATGAAGTAAAGAAATTAAAGACAGGTGTGGGGGCTCTGGCACACATGTGAGGCAGAGTCAGGACAAGGACCCCGAGGTTGAGGCCAGCCTGGCTTACATAGTGAGTTCCAGTCTGGCCAGGGCTACAATGAGAGAATCTGTCTCAAAAAAGAAATAAAATTCCTTTTCTATTTTCTTAGCAGGCTTTATCTTTTAGTGAAGCTTATTAAAATAAATGAATGAATGAATAAATAAATAATACATGGTGTCTTTTCAAAGTATGTTAACTAGGTCAACTACACACACTTAAAACCACAGGAGAAATATAAATACATAGATTTGTTCTCTTGTGAGGATCCAACATATAAATGACAGTCTACTTTGTTTCTCCATTGCTGTGATAAAAGCACTCTGACCAATGCCAACTTGGGGAGGAAGGTGTTTATTTGTATTATATCTCCCAGGTCACAGTTCATTACTTAGGAGCCCAAGGTAAGAACTTAGGTCATGAACCTGGATGCAGGAGCTGAAGCACAGGGCATAGAGGAACATCGTTTACTGGCTGGCTCCTCTGGCCCATGCTCACCCTGCATTCTTATACAATGCACAGGAACCTTTACAGAGGTAGCACTGCCCAGAGAGAGTTAGGCCATCCCATATCACTTAACAATCAAGAAAAAAAACATCTCACAAACATGGCCCTTGGCCAGTTCAATGGAGGGAATTCCCTAATTGAGGCTCCCTCAACCCAGTTGTGTCAAGCTGACACTAAAGCTATCCAGCACAACTGACCCTTGCCAACTTGACAAACAAAACATAGCACTATTAAACTACCACCTTTCTATTTCTTGTCACCACGATATGATGTTAATGTTAATATCAAAACTTAGGACAGTACAACCTTAAAAGCCCCACAGACCTTAAAATAATTCAAACGCTTAAAATGTCTTAGTCTCTTAAAAGCCTCTTAACTGTGGGCTCCTATAACAAGTTCTGTCTTATTTAAAAGGGAAGAATGGGGAAGTGGTGGTTTGCATGAGTGTCCCCCATAGGCTGTAAGTATTCAGACATTTGTCTCCAGTTGGTGGCGCTGTTTTTGGAGGTCTTAGAAGGTGTGGTCATGCTGGGGGAAGTGTGTCACTGGGGGCAGGCTTAGTGAGTTTTAACAAGCCTCTGTGGTCTACAGTTGCTCTCTGTTTCCTGTACTCTTTGTGAGATGTGACCCTTGGTTTGCTGCTCCAGATCCAGCCACCACACCTCCCACCACAATGGACTCTAATTCCCTGGAACTGCCAATCTTAAGCTCAAATAAACTCTTCCTTCTATAAGTTCCTTATCACAGCAACAAAAAACCGACTAATACAACATGTAAGCAAAACCTAAGTCCAACAAGTTTGCATAAGTCTCGACATCTGAGCTTCACTCAAAATCTTCTGGGCTCCAAGCAGTTTCAGTTGCTCCACTTCTCTGACTCTGCCATCTACAGAACTAACAGCTAGTCAAGCAGGCCCAGGCCAGCTCCACTCTGCACCTGCTGCTGCTCTTAGTGGTCATCCCAGGGCCCTGGCATCTCCTAAAAGCTGGAGTCTCCACTGAAACTGAGGCTTCACCTTCAACAATGGGTGCTTCTAAGACCACTCCTTGTGCAAAGCCTCAGGGGCATATGGTTAAGAGACTTTTAAAAGAGACTGTGAATTTTAAGTGTTTGGATTTTTTTAAGGACTGTGGAGCTTTTAAGGTTATACTCTCTTATGTTATGATATTAATGTTGACATCATATCTTGGGGAGAGGAAATGGAAAAGTTGTGGTTTAATAGTTATATGTTTATCTAGTCCAAATTTACCATCATATAATAAACCAAAATCTGGTGGCGCTGAGGATATAGCTTAGTGGTTGAATATGTGTTCAGTATACACAAGGCTCTATGTTCAATTCCAAGCAACAAATTTATATAGAAATTAAAAAAACTTTCTGGTACCTATATTAAAAGTAAAATAAAACAATTTGTTTTAATAATATACTTTAATCCAATATTGGCATAATATTTCAACATCTAAACAAACAATGTGACTATTATTGATTTATTTTGCATTATTAATTTCCTGCTACTTGAAGAAACTTGATTTATTAATTTTATGGCACAAGCCCAATGGGACTTAGTATATATCACTTGTTTAAAGCCAGGCAGTATGTGCATGTTGCATCGCCATTGCAGCTCTGCAAACTAGATCAGTAGCTGTCTCTTTCAAATTTTTCTTTAACAAGTGATAATTTCCTGTTGTAATGAAAATTATTTACACAGGCATACAAAACAGCAGAAAGCATTAATTTTCAATGAATGCAAGGTAGGCCAAAAATTAACTGCTTTTCATCCATGTCATAAATAATATTCAAATATCCACCAACTTACATACGACTTCTCCCACAGACTTCCATTTGGTAAAGTGATGTTACCATACAGCGAATAACCACTTTTTAATCACAGTAATATCTAAGGTTGTAAGACATTCTTTTTACAATATAGACAGTATTTGGACTAATGACTTTCACTTAACCTTGTACCAAAAAGTTACTCTTTATAATGTAAACAAGCTCACTGAGCTTTGTTCTCCTCTTGTGATCTGGGTATCTGAACTTAATCCCTCAGGATCCCACTTTGCCCTCTACTCAAGATAGTGAATAACTGTAGATGTGCTTGTTTAGCATTTCAAGGCACTTCAAGCCTAGAGTCTTTCACATTGAAAACAGTGAGAATTGGGAAGTCTCCCAGAAAATGTGTGTGAGATATTCTAGATCTAGAGATTAAAGGGCAAAGTTCTCAGATAAGGGTGGATTCTAACTTTGACTTCCCCAATTGATGTTGGAAAGACTGTGTTGATAAAAGTATGAGTGATACACCTCTCAAGAGCATAGTTCCTTGAAGAAACAGGTGGTTCTCAGAGTTCAGGTCCACTCTTGGCCTTAAAGCTAATGCTGAATCAGGTTGTTCTTTTAGTCAGGTATAACTGTAATGTGCCTTAGTTACACCAAGCCAAGAGCATAAAAGTTGGTTCTTTAAGCAGGATGCTTAAATATTATGCTATAAAAAGTGGACATTTTGCTATTACTTTTGTTTTTAAGTCTGAATCAAATATCAATTAGTAAAGGTTGAAAAAACAAATACAGAAAAGCAAAAGGACTATGATGTGACTTGCAATCTCTTGAAATTTATTCCATCTTATGTGTTCATTCAGGTATTTTTTTCTCTGCCTCTAAACAATTTTTTAAAAACAATCAACAAGCATGCTTAGTAAGTTGACTTTCTCATACAATGAGAAATCACTTGTAACTCACTTAGAAAGGAGTTCATTACATGACTGTATAATGTTGAGTGGGCTGAGTAGTTACCCAGACAGGCCTCAGACTCACAGAAGACCTCCTGCCTAAGTCTTCTGAGTGCTAGATTTTCATAAATGTAACACCATACCTGGCTGTCTAGTCCTGTTTCAGTGGGCACTTGAAATTTTTATCCTTAGAAAGAAGCAACACTGGCATGAAATGAAGGAACAGCATCAATTATTAGTCAACACCCTCCATACCATCCTTCTACTTTTTTTTTTGATGGTCTGCAAAATTGAGCAAAAATGGCACAGTGTGAATGCTTTACAAATAGCCCAATTTAGTCTCTCCATGTGTTATATACTCCAGCTTTCCTGTGCACAGAAAAGAAATGTTCTGGGTAGAATATATGAACCAAATATGTAAAAATTCATAGCTAACTATCTTCTGAATTTTATATTAAAATATTAATTAAAAAAGTAGCAGTAAATCAGGGAATACTTAATAACACTAAAGTGCTGCATAACTGCTTGACTACAACTGAGCCTGGCTCCTTAAGTTAAGGATTGCTCAGCATACAGGTTCTTCTCATCACATGCAGCCAATGTAGAAGAAAGCCCTGACCCTGACTGTGAAATCGAAGGAGTCAACAGGATACTTCCATATGAGGGCATTCTTGGTGACGTTCAAGAAACTTACACTTCAAGGTAACAATCAAGGAGCATGCTAAATTTGCCCAGTGGTATTCTACATAGTGAGGAAGTAATGGAGAGGCAGTCAGGTGACTCCCATGATCACTGTCTTTCACGACTACTAGAAGGAACACATCCTTTAGTTCACTCAATGGACCCCACTTGCTTTCCTGGGAATCCTTGCAGACCCCTATATCCCAGTCTCTAGTGTCAGTTACATTCAGCTCCCAGTGATATTTCCCATAGCTGAACTGCTGATCTCTCCAGAAAACAAGAGTATCATCTTTCTGTATTCACAGATGTGTCCTGAATTTAATGTCTAAAGCAGAATCTTCTCGCATCATTAAATAGGCTCATCTTGAAATGGATCATGTTTACCATTCCAAAGAATATTGTCACTCAGAAATGGTTGCAACTATGGATCAGTCCAGTGATAAGTTGAGCACTGAGTTCCATTTTCACAGGCTGGGGCATGCACTGCTGTACTGACTCACTCCTTGTCAGTATTCCAAATCTTCCAGCAAATCCAGGTATGTTCCCTGGCACCTTGCCACCAGTCCACAATACATTCTACTAGTTCACTCCTCTTTTAGACCATCACAGTTTGGTTTCTTTCTAGTTTCTCTAAAATGCTTAGGCCTTCATTTCTCAGATTCTCTACTTGTTTTTCTTCCTCATGGACAATTGGATGCTGTTTCCTATACCAGCAGTTCTCATAGAAACACATAGCCCGCCCAACATGAGAGCATTTTCTCCTCTTAATTTAGCTTCCTCTGATTTCCTTGGATCTTTTTCCATAAGGATGTCATTGGTTTTAGTAGTTTCTTTCTCTGCTTCTCAACAGCTGCTTCAATGGGACAGTTTCTGTGACCTTCATGCTCTTCAGAGTTGGAGCACAGCTGACAGAGCAGGATCCTGTCCTCTTCACAGAAGATCGTTTTTGTTTCCTTGTTGGTGGCACACAGGTTCTCCTCGGAGCTCAGGCACTTCCTGAGGCTGGCTTGCCTGCCAGTGGACACCAGCTTCTGCAGAATTAGGTTGGTTCTGAGGTCCTTCTGATAGGATAGTTCCCTACACACAGAGCAATGGGCAGGAATTTAAATGTTTTCCCAGGAAAGGCAGAGACAGGTCCAACAGAAGCTGTGCCCACAGTTTATGGTGACTGTGTCTGTAAGGTAGTTCAGGCAGATGAAGCATGTGAGTTCTTCTTGCAAGGCTTTTGAGGTGTCTGACTCCATTCTTAAAGATGTGTCTTTAGCATCACCAACTTTTACTCATTGAGAATTAATGAGTAGGATCAGTTCCCTGATGAGGACTCAACAGTCTTCTAAGGCTGGAGGTTTGGAAACATACTCTGATCTGGAGAACAGTCCTTCTACTGTCTAATCAACCTTCTTCTTGCCGCAAATATTCCACAATACTTGACTGGCTTTCTGTTTTTTTCTGAAGAACTATGAGTCTTAATTTCAAAGACACACCAAGCAGGATTGGTATAAGGGCTAAACACCCTTTTTAAACCAACTTCCCAGGTGATTATCTTTCTTAGGATTTTATTTTAATATGTGTATTTGTGTGTGTCTATGTGTGAGTATGTACATATGAGTGGACTGGCCCAGAGGCCAGAAGAGTTTGATGGTTTCCCTGGAAATGAAGTTATAGGCAGTCGTGGGCCACCAACCTTGCCTGCTGGGAACTGAACTCAGGTCTTCTGCAAGAGCAGTAAAGGTTTGACCTGCTGAGACATCTCTCCAGTCCTGTCCATGTGATTTTATTGCAGTCTCTATATTAAGAATCATTTCTCTGGTCCTTAGGTTGCATTTTGAAATAGATTTGATTGCATGTTTGTTTAACTGCTTACACTGCTCAAGGAAATGCTTTGAAATAAATAAATGCAAAAAATTTATCACTCTGAACCAAATTTCCACTCCTAGCAGCCAAAAGAAAATCTATTTTTAAATTCCCTATAGTTCTTATTATAACAAGCTTAATATTCTAATACATATTTTCTTTCCTAATACATTTTTAAAGAAGAAATGTATTTAATGTTTTGCATGTTACAAATGGAAGCTTCCACTTTGCAGCTGATTGATAGAAAAGTATATAATTTCCTGTGGACAAGGATGGTATTTGGAGAATTCTGAATAACCCCTTAAGCCACCATCAGAGCCTGGTAAATTAGCACAAATGCCCTCATCAAACAGTACCCATTACCTTTAATTTGGTTTCTAGGAGGAGATCTGAAAGTTCTAAGTAGATTTCATGAGAATTTCTTAGTGTTGCTTAAAATTCCATCGACAAATCAAATATACATTTAATCAACATCTCTTTCCTAGCAACTGACAGGAAATAGTCCAGGGCAAACCAAACACACCATATCCCTTCCACTTTATTCAGAGGCCTGAAGTGATGAGATACAAAAACTCATTCTGAAACTTTGATGCAACTTCTGAAATATTCCACAGTAGCAGGACACCACTTCTGAAAGGAGACAAAGAATGATCCAACACCATGTTTCTGCTTAGAAAATCAAGGGCAGCTGTGAGACTTATATCTTAAGAATTATTTTGATGCATTAGACAAACTCCATCGTTTCCAGTTGATAAACGCAAACAAAAAAATCAACTATTTTATAATTATATATCAATCCAATGTGAATCTTAATACAGTAAAAGGAGAAAAGTTACATACAATGTCATATTGCATAGACTCTGTATTGCTTGATCAGATTAATTCTAACTCTCATTGGTATTGCCTGATTCAGAATCCTCTCTGGCTTTGACAGCCTTACTTCTGGTTTCTATGAGACTAGATTTTGTGTATTCCTGGAGGGAAAGGAAAATGTCTACTATTGCTTTTGTATCTCCACTGGAATAGTCAAGGCATGTGTTACTTGTCCAATGTGTTTATTAAATGTACCATATCTGCACATAATAACATATACTCCTCTTTTGTGACCCTTCTGTTTTGTTTTTGTTTTTTCTTTGAAACTGCTTTGCTTAATGGTGAATGAGACTTTGATATAAACTAGTTGACTGAAAGGTTATTTGGCAGAAGTTAATGTCATCAGATCAGCACACTCGTCATGCTTTACCATATTTCCTAATAGATGTGATAATAAAATTAAATACTTGTCCTACCTGGAAAGGCAAGTTTCCCTGAAATGAAACAGGACCACTATTGGAAAACCAGAAGGTAATACAGTGTCCATAGATAACTATCATGTTGATTTGCTTACAGCATGGTTCATAAAACTTTCATAAATTCATAGTATACCAGTCCACTAGGAAGCAAAAAAATTCTCTTGAAACTAATGCTATGAGCTTTGAGATGAGTAGAGGAATATAATACAGCATAAAGTGTACTGAGAAAATGAGTTTTGTTCCCATGTTTGGAAGGAACTTTGAACAAGCCATTTCCTCCCTGGGCTTCAGTTTTCTCATATATGACAAAAAGAATGTTAGTCTATATTTATTCATCCAGTATGTTTAATTACTTTCTTTTTATTGAAGTTTTGTGTATTTCATACATTTCTTAATCAAATTTACACCCATTTCCCCTTTCTTGCCCCCCATCCCACCAGAGCTCATGCATTCTGCCATACATATCTTTCATCTTTTTCTCAGTCTTTTTTTTCCACAGTTAACCAAAAGCAATTAAGTTCTTCTTTTTTCGAGTAACCATGATTAGCTTGGAAAATTGGGTATACGTCTTCAAAGTATTTCCCTTTAATGGGAAATTTAGCTTTACTGAATCTAAGCATTAAAGGTAAAACAAATAGAATCAAGGAAATCCACTCATACTTCAGGCCCTTCTCCAGGAACCAGCATTGTTATGTTATATCCATTTAGCTAAATCTGATCTAATTTAGTAATCCTTCTTCCTCGTGGAGTAATTTTAAACTCTGTGATATCTTCCAGCACCACATTGACAAAGTTATCAAATTCTAGAAGTGTACCAACAATTTCTTTATCACTCTTCATCACAATGTGAATTTGTGAACCTATACACTTGTCCACAAGCTCTAGAGACAGAAGGTGTGAGGGGCTGGTGGTAGCATTAGCCGCCATGGTCACTCCGGAAGTTTTCTCAGTCTTTTTTAAATTTTGCGATGCAGAAGTTTACTGTTTTGAGCAGAAGTTTGCAGTTTCAGTCAGAACTTTGACCCAGTCTTTTTGTTATTGTTGTTCCTTCCAATTTGTATCCCTCCAAAGTATGCATATATACACACTACACATATACCAAGATTATGACATCTGAAAATAAACTATAGGTTGATACCAAAATATGTTTAGTTGGGCTGGAGAGAGATGGATGGCTCAGCAGTTAAGAGCACCAACTGCTCTTGCAGAGGACCCAGGTTTGATTCCCAGGACCCACATGACAGCTAAGAACTGTCTTTAAGCTGTGCCTAGTGGCAGCACCTTTAATCCCAGCACTCGGGAGGCAGAGGCAGGTGGATCTCTGTGAATTCAAGGCCAGCTTGGTCTACAGAGTGAGTTCCATGCCAGCTGGGGCTATAGGAAGACCTTGTCTCAAAGAAAAATAAAAGAAGGAACTAGTGGTTAAATTATAAAAGTTGCTGGTTTTAGAATAAAAAAATATGTTTAGGGATTCACATTTTGAAACTCAAAATTTTATAACAAAAAAAAAAAAATCCTTTCCCTCCAACAGCTTCTAGTCTAGTGACTGTTAAAACAGTAAATTTGTAAGATATTTGAAAATTACCATTTTAATACTGATAAACATTCTGAAGAAAAATAAAGCCAAATAATTGGATGGAAAGTGGAAAACAAGAGAGGAGAATAAAGAAAAAAGGAGCAGTGAAAGCCTCCTGTGGCATTGGCCTGAATGAGGAAAGTATCTGAAGAAGAAAGAATAAAGAAAGGCAGACTATCTGATGCAGACATAAGCTTGGGCTTTTCAAATAAGAAGTTCAGTATTTGTAAAGTCGAGAGAAAAAGATAAAAAGGACTTGAAGGTATGTTTGAAGAAGTATTCCAGAAGACACAAGGCTTGTAAATTTTGAGAGTTTCGTACTTTATGCTAGACATCATGGGAAGCCTTAGAGAGTTCTATATCTATCTGGGAATCAAACTATCCATTTTAATATAATACTTTTATTGATGTTTTGTGTATTTCGTACATCATTTTTCAGTTCAATTTAGACATACTCCCCCTTTCCCTTTCCCGTACCCCATGCATTCTGCCATACATGTCCTGCATCTTTCTCTCAGTCTTTTTAAAGTTTTTTCTTTTTTTTTTTTCTGCAACAGTGTATTGTTTTGGGCAGAATTTAACTATATCAATCTTTTTTTGACCCAGTCCTTATGTTGTTCTGGTTCCCTCCCAATTGTATTGCTGCAAAATATGCCTGTATAAACGTTATGTATGTACCAGAATTATGTCCTCCAAGAATAAACTGTATGTTAACTCTGATATATGTTTAGGAGTTCACATTTTTCCCTTTAATTTTATATTACTCTAAGATATGAATATATACCTTCTGCCCATATGCATTAATTACCATGTCTGAAAGTAAGTGGTGAGTTAATTCTAAGGCTCATTAAGAGATTCAGATTATAATATCACAGCTGCTTTCAGATAGAAAGAAATATAACAATAACGTTGCTCAGATTGCCTTTCAGTTGGGGGATTTGGTACTAGCATCCACAAATGAGGGAAACCATTCCTCCTTTTTTTGGGGGGGGGGATTGTGTTACTTCACTTAGCATAATGGCTTTGAGTTCCATCCATTCACTTGCAAATTTCATGATGTCATCTTTCTTTATCACTGTATAGAACTCCATTTGTACTTGCTGGATAAGAACAAGAGTGCAGAGAAGATTACATTTTTAACTGCAATAAGTGAGGTTGATGGCTTGGGCTATGGTAGTAGTGAAGAGCATAAAAACTAAATCATTTCAGATGTGTATAAGATGTACTTGTCAAAATGACGTCCCAGCCAGGGACAGTAGCACAGACAGACCTATAATTCCGGGTTTTAAGGAGACCAAGCCAGGAATATAACAAGTCGAAGGTCTGCCTGGCCAACAGAGTTAGTTGAAGGTTGGCCTGAGATAGTGACTGAGATCCTGTAAAGACGGACCAGTTAAAGGGAACAAGATAGACTCCATTTTTCTATTTTGTGGAAACACACCATCTGAAAAAGAGCCCCCCATCTTCAGATTCCAGGAGAAACCACAGAATATCTCAATAGCTAACAGGGAAGGACCAAAGGTTGTTTGTTGAAAATAACTAACAGGGAAAGACTGAAGTTAAACATGTTTGATCTTCCGCTAGGATGTACTCAGTGAGTAAATCCCCCGCCATGGCACCACCAAAGCCGCCAGGTGGCCCCGACCTATCAGTCTAAAAATCATGCTTCCTCAGTCCCTATGAATCGATAACAAAATGCCAAAACTGGAAAATTCCCCGTTTGCAGTTTTTCCTTTTAAAAGCCCCCCCCCCCCCCCCCCCCAGCTTCAGGACCGCTTCTCCCTGCCTGCTGTCAGGAGGGTGGAGGTCCAAGCTCGGCTTGAATTTAAAAGACTCTGCATTTACATCGGAGCCGTGTGTCCTGGTAGTCTTTTGGGGGTCCCAGTGATCTGGGCATAACAATCCTGTAACAAAGTGAAATTGTTTTAAAAAGCTAAGTGTGTAGCTGAGTGACAGAGGATCCCTTGATTCAATTCCCAGCATTGAAAGAAAATGTAAAAATCTCATGGCTCTTATTCCAGACATTCTACCTATATTCATAAGTAAAGCTGACCTCTCCTTTCCTTTTCTGATTATGTCATTCTTTTCCTGGTTTTATGATGATGTTTATACTAGTCTCATAAAATATATTGAGTAGTTTTCTTTTTCTCCCCTTTTTTTGGAAATTGTTAATGTAATTTGGAAAATTTACTCCTTTAAAGGTAGGGAAAACTTGCCAGTAAAATCATCTAGTCATCTAGGACTGAAGTCCTTGGGGAGAAGTAATTTTACAAGCATTTTAATATCCTTAAGCATATTAGTTAATGGAGGTACTCCTAATTTTTCTTAAGACAATTTTGATAAATTATATATTCTACTCATATATCCATTGCATTAATATTTTCACTTCTATTGGCAGGCATCAGCTCCATAGTTCTGATTTTTTCAAATCTCTGTTTGATCTATCATTATAATAACTTTAAACTATTCTTAATATTATTTCAGTGTGCTTTTCTTTTCTTCCTTTCTTTCATATATTCTTTATGGCAATAAGGATCACAATTCCACTTTGAAGCAGGGTATAAGGAAAATTATTTAAATAACACTTGACTACATATCAGTTTAATAGTATGATCCAAGCCATCCCCATTCTCTTTTTAAGTAGGAAACACAGGAATTAGATGTGTAGCTGTGTTATGCAGAGTACTGTGAATGAGGAGATCTTTGGATTATTTAGGAAACAAAAGTGAAAACAATCATAACATCACTTTATCAGGCTATACACATCTGTATGAGATATGCTATTCAATTATAAAGAAAATATTTAAGTAATCAAAATACATTCATGGAACTCTGAGTATAGTAGAGCACAGCTCCCAAGGGGGAAGAAAAAAAATACTTTTCTTTCCTGTGATTTTCAACAAAGGTAATTGGAGGTTGGTATGCTTGTATGAAGGAAAGATTATGCAGTCAGGTTTGAGCAACTTTCTTTCATTAAATTTTTTTATTGAATTTTTGTGATTTTCATACAATATAATTTGATGGTATTTAGAAACCTTCCCCTATCCTGACCTCCTCTTACTGTTCCCTACTGCTCAATTTAATATACTCTATCACACACACACACACACACACACACACACACACACACACACACACAGGTCTATAGTGTCTTATCGGTGTCCCTAAATGTCTTGCAGTGTGAGTCCATACGTTGGAGCCTGGTTAACCTACCAAGAGTGCTACCATTGTAAGAGACTGTGTCTCTCTCTCCTAGCAACCATCAGTTGCCAAAAGTTTCTTAGGTTGTCAACAGCTATATAATTGGATTTAAAGCTCACTCAATGTGTGGGAACTTTTATGTGGCACTGAAAACAGCCAAATACAGAAGACTGAAGAGGTCGCACATCTTAGAGAAAGCCCCGAATTAAGTCACATCCCTAGACAAATATAATTTCTTACTATATGCTGAATATGGATCCATAAATTTAGAGACAATATACCAGTCATCACTCATCAAAGAAACTCCTTTTGCAACAGATGGAGACTATTACAGAGTTCCACAACTAGTTACACACAGGGCATAAGAGTTTGAAAGATGCCCAGGCCTAAATGCCACCTCTACAACAGAACCTCTAAACATAAGTCTCATGGGGTAGAGAGAATACTAATGCATCTCTCAACTCTCACCAGCGATGCTTCCTCATGTAACATAGGGTAATGAATACAGAAGGCCACAACTGGACAAAACGTAGAGAAAAGAGACTGCAGAGTGGTGTCCCTGGATAGGACTTCTATATCAAATCTCACCCAGCCATAGCATAGGGACCATTGCAGAAGAGGAGTGGAATGATTGTAATGTTGTACATGAACTTAAAGAAACAGAGTTTTATAGTCTTCTGGGAACTTTCTCAAATAAACTTACAACAATGGTGACACCAAGCACCAAACCCATGAAAACTCAAAAAACCAGCATAGAAGTGGAATGGGCAAAAGGCCCCAGCCTTAGTTGAGGAACTATTAGCAGATAATCACTGCTGCGTGAGGGAGAGCTGATCTTTAAGGAAGTGATGCATACAGAATGAACAGGCTCCAGCGTATGAACTCACACTGAGGGACATTTGGGTACACAAACTTGACTTGATATGCCTTATCATATATGACCACAAACTTGACTCAATAGGCCTTATCGTAGTTGACACAATACATGAAATCCTGTAGGTGAGCTATGGGCAGGATACAGAGAGGAAGACATCTACTACATATGATTAAGATGTATGAAATTTGCAAATATTTAATAAAATATTCACTGAAAAAATTTAAACAATACTAAATAATATGATTAAAATAACAAAGGTTCCTTAGGTTGGGTTGGGATTTCTTATTCACTTCCCCATGAGTATGCTGGGATTTTTGTCTGGTTTAAGATTGGATGGGACTTGTGTATGTTGTCATCATTGCTTTGAGTTCATATGCATAAATAAACAGATGTCTGGAAAATTCTGTTTCCTTATGAACATCCACCACCTCTGTCTTTTACAATCTTTCCACTCCTTCCACAATGATCCCTGAACATTGAGAGACAGAAGTTTGAAACAGGCATCCTCTTCACTAATACAAGTGCTCTCTAGCCTTTTCTTCTTTGCCCATTGGCCAGTTGTGGGTTTCTGATTTGTTGAGCAACTTTCTGACAAAGATTCTTCCCCTACTTGGATAGAGCAGTGAAACATGTGGATGACAGCTAAGGACCGGAATGGTCCAAATTTCAATCTAGGCCTTGACATGGTGCAGAATAGCATTATCCTTTATGTGCCCAATTCACATCATTTGTAAAATAGTAATGATAAGTAAAATCCATGGTCCAAGTACCCAAAGGAACCCTTAGCCTTTTCTCATCTGAGAAAATCTGTAGACACTTTATATTTTACCATGGTTATTGCATTTCTAACTCTTTCCATACTTTATGCCCATTGAAAGATAAGGAAGATTCAATTTTTAAAGTTGAAAAAATAATTTCCCAACTTGTGTGAAACCAAATTGTGAGTGAAAAGAATTATAACAACATCTAAAATGTATTATAGTGATAACCCAGTGAAATTCTTACTGCGCTGATGACAGTGGATAAACACAGCAATGTTTTTTGGTTTGGGGGGGTTGAGATGTTTACCCTGAGGCCCTAGGAGGCATGGAATTCACTATATAAACCAGGCTGGCCTTGATCTCATAGAGATTTGCCTGATTCTACCTCTCCAGTGTTGTGATTAAACACCTGTGCTGCCACACTCAGCTGAATGAAATTATTTAATATAATTGGTTACTATTCTCAAATTATATTCCCCTTTAGAAATTCATGTGTTAGATGCCAAGTATAATGAAATAAGAAAGTTGGTGTATTAAGTACCATCAACCTTTAATGCTCTTATATTGTCAAAGAAGGGACATTTCTGAGTGACATGCTGGTACGTCAAGGGAAACTGCTTTGACACTTGTGGGGATCAACACCCACTCCCAGAACTCCCAGCTTGGACTCCAGACAGGTGCATGGATTCAGTGATGTGCCAGGAAGGCAAGGCGGAACTACCTTGACCCTTGGGGACCAAAGTAGCAACACATCTCCTCCATCCATCAACCTGGTGGACCTGTGGTGCAGAGGACCTAGCAGGCTCAGGATTAGTGATTATAGTTTGTGCAGCCAACGTTGAGGTGCCAGAATCCAAAGAAAAAAATAAACAAACAAATCCACATCCCAAAGACACAAAGAGAAAACAACATGGGAAAAGCTCATAATAAATCCACACCAAACTCTATAGAAGATCCCTACAACGAGATCTCCCAGGAAGGAAACCAGGACACTAACCTTAGAACTATAACTGTAGACATATTCAAGGAAATTAGAGAATTAAGGGGAGACAATGAAAACCTCAAGAAGGACCTAGAGGGAGATAATGACAAATGGTGGAAAGAAGTAAGGGGAGAGATTGAAAAACTCAAGAAAGACCTAGAGAGAGAGATAATGACAAATGTTGGAAAGAACTAAAGGGAGAAAATGACAAACTCCAGAAGGAAGTGGAAGCACTGAAAAGATCCCAGGCTGAAAGGAAAAAAGAAAATGACCAACAAACCAAGTAGTTACAAGATGAAAATGACAGGCTCCAAAGGGAAGTGAAAAATCTAAAGAAATCACAGGATGAAATGAAAAAGGAAATTGAACATTCATCCAATCACCAGGAAAGGATGGGGAAAAGCCTCAGAAGCAGAATGGAAGAGGCAGAAAAAAAAGAGTATCAGACCTGCAGGATAATATGGAACAACTAGAAAGCTCAAGTAAAGATTATGAATTAAAAAAAAAAACACAACAGCGGAACAACCAGGAAGTATGGGACACTATGAAAAGACCAAACCTCCTCAAAGGGATAGAGGAAGGAGAAGAATCCCAAGACAACACTATTGACCAGATCTTCAACAGGATAATAGGAGAAAATTTCCCCAAACTGAAAAAAAAGACAAACCCACACAAATACAAGAACCACATAGAACACTAAATAAGCAGGATCAGAAAAGAAACTCCCCATGCCATATAATTGTTAAAACACTAGTTGCTCAAAACAAAGACAAAATACTGAAAGTCCCAAGAGAAAAGCAACAAGTTACATATAAGGGGAAACCCATCAGAATCACAGCTAACTTCTCAGTCCAAAGTATGAAAGCTAGAAGAACATGGACCAAAGTATCCCCTGTGCTAAATAACATTAGATGCCAGTGCAGACTACTATACCCAGAAAAAATGTCAGTTATACCTGAAGGAGAAAGAAAAATCTTTCATTACATGAATGAGATGAAAGAATACATGTCTAAGAAACCAACACTTCAGAAAATCCTCGAAGCAATCCAAAGAACAGAGGAAAGGAGCAACTATCCCTAAGCAATTAAAGAGAGAAATCAACAAAAGCTTAACAGAGTAAATACAAACCTAGACCAAGAATGAAAACAAAAAAATAAGGTGAATGGAAGCAACACACACACACACACACACACACACACACACACACACACACACATATATATATTTAAGCTTAGTCTTACTACATTGGCATTGGCCAATGTAGAAACTTATCAAATTGATGCAGAAAAAGCCTTTGACAAGATCCAGCATCCCTTCATGTTTAATGTCCTAGAGGGAATAGGACTGAAGGGAACATTCCTCATTCCTTAACATGATCAAAGCCATATATAGCAAACCCACTGCAACATGATCCTAAATGGAGAAAAATTGGAACCATTTCCCTTAAAGGCAGGAACCCAACAAGACTGCCCCTTATCACCACTCCTCTTCAACATAGTGCTTGAAACGCTTGCTAGAGCAATAAGACAAGAGAAGGAAATAAAAGGAGTACTAATTAGAAAAGAGCAAGTTAAGCTATCCCTTTTTGCAGATGATATGATAGTTTACCTAAGGGATGTTAAAAACTCCACCAGAAAACTTCTAGAAACGATTAAGAGTTTCAGTAAAGTGGCAGGATACAAAATGAACCTGGAAAAATCAATAGCCTTTCTTTACACCAACAATAAACAAGTGGAAATGGAATATAAGAACTTCCCACTCACAACAGCCTCAAAAATAATAAAATACATGGGAAGAAACCTAACCAAAGATACCAAAGATCTCTATAACAAAAATTTTAAACTCCTGAAGAAGGAGATTGAAAATGACATCAAAAGTTGGAAAGCTCTCCCATGCTCATGGATTGGAAAAATTAATATAATAAAAATGTCCATTCTAGCCAAATTAATATACAGATTCAATGCAATACCAATCAAAATCCCCATGAGCTTTTTCAGAGACTTGGAAAAAAATCCTTAAATTCATATGAAAAAACAAAGACCCCAAATAGCTAAAGCAACCCTGAGTGGAAAATGCAATACAGGGAAAATTGCTCTACTGGACTTCAAGCTATATTACAGGGCCATAGTCATAAAGACAGCCTGGTACTAACACAAAAACAGACCAGTTGACCAATGGAACAAAATTGAAGATCCAAACTTGAGCTCATAAAATTTCAGCCACCTCATATTTGACAAAGGGGCAAAAAAACCTCAATGGAGGAAGGATAGTATCTTCAGCAAATGGTGCTGACAAAACTGGATCACCATTTGTAGAAGAACAAAATTAAACCCCTATTTCTCACCCTGTACAAAAATAAACTCCAAGTGGATCAAAGATCTCAATGTGAAACCCAAAACCCTGAAGGTGATAGAAGAAAAAGATGGCAACAACCTATAAGACATAGGCATAGGAAAAGACTTTCTAAATCAGACAGTAGCTGGACAGGAAATAAGGTCAACAGTCAACAAATGGGACCTCATCAAACTCAAAAGCTTCTGTACAGTGAAAGAAAATCAAGAAAGTGAAGAGAAAACCCACAGAGTGGGAGGAAATCTTCACCAGTGATTCATCTGACAGAGTATTAATGTCAAGAATATATAGACTACTCAAAAAACAAAGAAGAAAACAAACGACCTACTCAAAAGATAGACTAAAGAGCTGAACAGAGAATTCACCAATGAGGAAATAATGTTGGCTGAGAAACATCTTAAAAAGTGTTCAACATCATTAATAATTAAGGAAATTCAAATTAAAACCACTTTCAGATATCATCTCCCTCCAATATGACTGGCTAAGATGGAGAACTCAAAAGACACCAAATGCTGGAGAGGTTTTGGGGAAAGGGGAACACTCATTCACTGCTGGTGGGAATGTAAACTTGTACAACCATTATGGAAAGCAGTATGGAGAACTCTTAAAAGACTCAAAATGATCCTACCACCTGACCCACCCATAACACTCCTGGGTATATACCCACAAAACTAATCCTACCTCAAAGATACATGCACACCCATGTTTATTGCAGCTCTCTTCACAATTCCAGCGAAGAGCTGGAACCAACCCAAATGCCCCTCAACTGACGGGTGGATGACAAAAATGTAGTACATCTACACAATGGAGTAGTACTTAGTGGTAAAAAAGACGACATCATGAACTTTGCAGGTAAATGGATGGAACTTGAAGCCATTATGCTAAGTGAAGTGACACAGTCCCAGAAAAATAAGCAGTTTATGGTCTCCCTCATTTGTGGATGCTAACACCAAATCCCCAGATGAAAGACAAGCTTAACAACATTATTGTTATATTTGTTTATCTGAAAGCAACTATGTTGTTATAATGTAATTCTCTTAATGAGCTCAAGAATCGATCCACCATTTACTTTTAGACTCTGTAATTACTGTATATGAGTGGAAAGTATGTATTCATATTTTAGAGTAATATAAAATTAAAAGAGGAAAATGTGAATTCCTAAGCATAAAAAAAAGACTGAGAGAAAGATGCAGGACAGTTATGGCAGAGTGAATGATCTGGGATGGGGTGGGGGGAAGGGAAAGGGCAATATGTCTCAACTGAACTGAGAAATGATATCTGAAATACACAAAACATCAATAAAAGCATTATAAACAAAGAAAGAACATTTCTAATAGGATAATAAATTTGCTGAGCAGTATTTAATTTGCCACTGTTAATTTAATTGAATCAACACATCACAATTTTTTTTGTCTTTTTGAGACAGGGTCTCTCTGTAGCCCCAGCTGTCCTGGAACTCACTCTGTAGACCAGGCTGGCTTTGAACTCACAGAGATCCGCCTGCCTCTGCCTCCCAAGTGCTAGGATTAAAGGTGTGTGCCACCATGGCCGGCCACATCACAATTTTTTTTCTAAAGTTTCATTATCATATTAGAGAAAACTGATAGCAAAATAAAAAGTAGTTGACATCAACAATAATGATACCATCTCATTCGGCATACCTAAGTGCTATGCTGTGTCCAGTCATGTCCAATTTCCATGACAGTACTGATCTGTGGAATCAAAAGCGAAGCCCAGCTCTCACAAACAATGCCTGAAAGGGACAGCACTAATTGGACTTTTATGGAATATAGGAATGATTTCTGATACATTAGTATGCAGAAAGTTGAATACACACATATTATGAAAGAAACACAAAAAATTTAAATATATTGACAATGCTCTCTTAAGGAATAGTCTTTTCAGTCTCTTTAGGTAATTGCGTGTGTATATTTTATTCTTCGTTTCTATGAGTTTACAGTATTTTTACTAGAATATAATGAATTAAATAGGAAAGCATACAAACACACACATGTGNATATATATATATATATATATATATATATATGTTGTTAAGCTTAGTCTTACATTTATTTGCATTGGCCAATGTGGAAATTTATCTATAACATCAGGTATACTGATGTTATTTTAAAATATGTGAACACACACATGCACACACATGCACACACACACACACACATATATACATGAAAATAGAGCATAACTTAAAAATAGTATTAACTATACAAGTGCTAGTCAGCAGTTGTGATATCACTCAGTGCTAAATAAATAATCTGTTTGGCTTAAAGCTCAATAAATTTTCAATAGTAGCTTTAAAATGCCTAATCATTGGAAATCAGATTTGTGTTTAGAACCAGTTACAATTTTTAAAGTTCACTGTATTTTCCTAGTCTAATATTTAAAGTAAACCACCTCCTATGAAACATAAATACTTTTCTTACTCTCAGTAAGGAATCACTCTGTGTCAGAGTTTAAAGAGAAAAAGAAGTCTCGGTTGATGTAATTTGGAGGTTAACTGTGGTAATTTGTGAAAACAACATCTCAGAACTTTTTCCATTATTGTTTAATCTACTGTGTCAAAAAACACTTTGCTGTCTAAGAATATTTTTTCATCATCTCAGTTTCTGTTGTCTCAAAGTTCAAAGGTGGCTAGGAATAAAAAGTTCAATTTTCTTTGGCCTAGGACATCTCCTTCCAAGAAACAAAAGGCTGCTATAATGTGACCATAGTCACATCAGGAGAGACAGGCTGAATTAGTTCATAGAATTTCCCGTGTAAATGTAGCTTAATCCTTGGTTCATCTTAATCTGGTAATACATAGAAAAAAGCACCATTAATTGGTCTCAATATTCATAGAGTAAGAAGGAATAATTTTCCGAATACCATCATTGTTATCTCACAGAATAAAATGACACTACTTTCCATATTGCAACATAAGAGTAAAAACATCAGCAGAACATTGACATTTATGGGAATGGGAGAAACTCTCATTTGTTAAATCCCTATGTCACAAGAACTTGATACATGTAATCTTGCTGAATATTCAGAGACTTTCTAGTATGGCAAGTGTCACCCATATTTTATAGATAAGGAAACAGAAGTATGTAGTTGGTCTGTCAGAAATCACACAGATAGTGAACAAGAGGAAAGAATTAGAAGCCAGGTTTTTGACTCACTGTCCTCTTTGCTCAGTATATGGCTTCTCCAATGGATCTGCTAGGACATAACTACAGAAGTGAATGGCAACAAAATTTCAGGTGCAGAAAGGTCACCAGGTGTGAACGAATTCTCGCAAATCTATAGCCTGGTGTAAGGAAACAGAAACCCAGTCAACCTGAAAATTAGAAAATGCACAGAAAAATAAATCCTGGGTCATTAAAACTTGTATTATTATTGCTGTATATATATATAT
>VZQC01013712.1:2176153-2222795 GCA_009823505.1 Rhizomys pruinosus
TATATATATATATATATAAAACTGAAGGGTCACTAGGAAATGGTTGGAATCCATTTTCCTTGAGACAGATGAACAATGAGAACATACTTAAAAGTACAAAGGGAAAAACTTTTTAGAGGTATCCTGCAGTGAATCCATTTGTAAGTGGAAAAACCATTCTGTAATAGGAACAATCCATGATTGTCTCTTTGATAAACTTGGATTTCAGAATCCTGGATCTCTATATAAGGGCACCTGAATTATCAAGCCTGCCCCATGAAGTACAGTTGCATCTTCATGTAAAGCAATGAAAAGTGTTGGATACATTTGAGTTGCTGAAATTTACTATGATACTTTAATTTCAATCAGTATGGACAGTTTTTTTTTACATTACTGCAACAGAAGTCAAGATGTGCAAGCAACATGCTTCCAATTCTAGTTTGCATTTCTTTCTTAGAATAAGAAAAAAAAAACCAGAAATAATAGAGTTCGACAAAATCCATTGTAATTAGATAGCTGATTAATTTTTATTGATTTTAATCAGCAAAAAATGAAAATGGGTTCTAGTCCCAGGTCTGTGTGACTTGGGCAAATCACTTTACCTCTCTCCACTCTAGAACTCTCATTTGCAAAGAAAGAAGATGGGGAATCTTCAGGCAAGGCACCACTTTTTCTTTATATTTCAACTAAGCCGGTAAATACAGAAGAAAGTTTAGGATTAAGGAAGTCAGAGAGCTGCCCTGAAGCTATTGTAAAGTGATGGATTTTTCAAAGAACCAATTCAACAATTGCATGTACAGTTAAATCTAATGTTGTTAACTTGAAGTCTGTGGTACCTTAGAATTGTGCCTACCAGTCGTTTATTTCTTGCTGTCTTTCAAAAAAATCATTTTGAACTTACTTGTGAAGAAAAACAACATTGCAGTGCAATATACTCAGCTATCTTCAGTTTCCACAAAATCCAAGTTTTCAGTGTCATTTTACAGAGGCAGCAATAATGAAGGTAGCTTGCTATATCGGCAGATATTTATAAATCACTCACAGAATTCTGAGTACTGTCTGGTATGGGATATAGAAATATTAAAAAAAAATCACCTCCACTACATAGAGACGCTTCTGATTTACTCAAGGTGTTCCTGTTGTGCTGTTGAGTTTTATAACCATAAATGAATACATCAGATGTCTAATACATCATAACTAAATGTATATAAATTTTAAATGATATACAATCCTCAAATAAATTATTTATCAATTATAATGCAGAAATTCTAAATCACGATGAATCAGAAAAGTGCCATACATTATGTCTAAATACACTCATGAAAGCAACCATATTAGGTGTTTAAAAGTGAACTACATTTTGGGGGCTGGAGAGATGGCTCAGCAGTTAAAAGCACCAGATGTTCCAGGGTTCGATTCCTAGTACCCATATGGCGGCTAACAACTCTTTGTAACTCCAGGTCCAGGCAAATCTGAGGACTTCTTCTGACTCTGTAGGCATTGCATGACATGGGTGCCCTTGAACACATGCAGGCAATACACCCATACACATAAAATAAAAATAAATAAAATGTGTGACTTCCCTTCCCTCACCAGATCTCCTGCGACCCTGTTCAGACCATCGTTCGATGGCCGCAGCCATATGCAGCTAGGCAGGGAAGGAGAAAGCTAATGCTGGTTCTCTGAGCTGAGGTGAATACAATGGGAAAAGACTCCCAGGAGACTATGTTAGTGGTCAGTCAGCTCGTTTAATACGGAAAAAGGAAATGTTTTTATAGGCAGTTAGGGCAGGGGCCTTGCTCAATGGCGTGAAGGGAAGGGTAATTTGGCAGTTAGGGAGGGGGTGGGCTGGGGCTAATTCCAGTTGATGATTTCCGGAAAGCATGGTGAGAATGAGAAAACAGAAACTTTGTTATTATTTGCAGGACTCTAATGCCTATGGCTATGGGTGAAGGGCCATGAAGGTCTCCTCCAGGGTGGAAATGACTGAACTCCTATGGATCTCAGGAAGAGGCTTCCTGGGTCTCAAGCCATGTTTGCTGTCCCAGCTGGGCACCAAGCTTTACATAAGTCCCCAAATAAAGTACTTTTAAAAAATAAAACTACATTTTTACCAAGTAAGCTGGATTCTAGGAGGCTAAAAAAATACCAGCTTGTTTGACGGCTACTAATATTTTCACATCATTTGCATTATTTTACTTGGCACAAATAATGATAATGGGTAGAAACTGTCTTTCCTGTTTTACAGGTGAGGAAACCAAAGCAGATGGATTTTCATTAATGTGCCCAATATTATGAAGGCAGGCTCTTACCAGATGCAGAGTTTAATCTCAGGTAGGACTGATATTACACTCTGTTCCACAAGCATGAATGTAAAAAAAAAAAGCTTGGAGATTAAAATTGGTGATTCAAGCACATATATTTAATATCATTTATGAGGTAAATTAAAGGGTCCTGTGATAAATAAAAGCAGATGTTTAATGATTAAATATTTTTATGAGTATAAAATATAAATTCTAAGTAAGGGCAAGCACTTGTGACGGTTTTAAAAGAAATTTATTTTTATTTTATTTTATTATTTATTTATTTATTTATTTATTTATTTATTTATTTATTGGTCTTTTTGAGACAGGGTCTCCCTGTAGCTCTGGCTGTCCTGGAACTCACTCTGTACACCAGGCTGGCCTCGAACTCACAGAGATCCGCGTGCCTCTGCCTCCCAAGTGCTAGGATTAAAGGCATGCACCACCACGCCTGGCATTTATTTATTTCTGTATGTGTATGAATGCACTGTCTGCATGCAAGTTTGTGCACCCGTGTCGTGCAATGCCGTGGAGGTCAGAAGAGGGTGTCTGATTCCCCTGGAACTGGAGTTCTCCTGGAATTGGAGTTTCAGACTGTTCTCAGCTGCCATGTGGGTGCTGGGGATTGAACCCGGGTCCTCTGTAAGAGCGGGTTGGTGCTCTTAACCACTAGGCCATCTCTCCAACCCCCTATTTTTATTTTATGTGTATGTTTGTATTGCCTGCATATGTATGAGTGTAGCCGTGTTGTACAAGGCCCATGGAGCGCAGAAGAGGTCATCAGATCCCCCTGGACCTGGAATTAGGAAGGTTGTTAGCCTCCATGTGGGTGTTGGGAACCAAAACCAGGTCTTTTTGCAAGAGCAGTCAGAGCTCTTACCTGCTGAGATATCTCTCTAGTCCCTTGTGACAGTTTTACAGGCAGTGTCTTTTCTTTCTTTGTAGACTGTAACACAGCACAGTGTTGTATTTTATAATCAGTGGTATATGTGATGAAACACAGATAATTTCTGCATAGCAGATAAGAAAGGTTTGCCTGATTTTGTCTTATAATTTATAGACTTGGAGATAAGATAATTAAGAATTGGAATTAAACTACACATGGATTTTTGGTAAATGATTTACCCATAATAAAGCAGATTATGGTCACAATTTCAGGCTCAAATTCCTATACTTGTGATACTGGAGTGGAGCAATGAGCAATATGCAATGATGTTGTACCAGCATAGTGATCTAAAAAATAAGGGATGTAAAGAACAAGATGCTAAAACATAAGTTTGGGCTGTAATACATAAATATTCATGGACACAGTGAAATATAAATTGGAGCATCTTGTCAAAAGGAAGTATAAGAGAATTTGTGCAGATTTTGGAGCATAAGAAAAACATTCTAGACAGAGATTTGGTTTAGTCAACAATTAGAATGCATAAATGAATGTGAAGTATTATATTAAAAGAACAGGAAAGAGACCAGCCAAACCAGAGAAATATTGTAAGAAGAAGAGTAGAAAATACAGGAAAATACCATTATGCATGGCAGAAAATGTTGCACACAGCTCCTACAGATTGAAAATCAGTACCATAATGCCAGGTCAATTACACTCAGAAGAAAGAAAGAGACAGGTAGAATCAAAGAGGCTCTGTCTTTTGTGTTTCCGTTCACATTCTTCATTTAAAAATCCAGAGGTAATTCCATTTATCAACTAGGAATCATACCCTCAGGAAGGATAATTCTATGAAGTTGAAAACAAGCAAAGGAAAATTTATAATGATATTCAAAATAAAAATGTTACTGGAAATATTGCATATATGCCACTCAATAGAAAGATGTAGTGAAATATATTCAATAGCAATAAACTTCAAGTTAAATAAATAGCATTAAAGCTTATAACAAAATTACAGACAAGCAATTCAATCTCTCTCAAGGGCCTTACATACTTCAAGGAAAACATCTTCCAATTATCATAAAAAGCTCTCTCCAATTTTCACAGTTCATCTATAACAGGCTGATTGCAAATGTAAAATGTACATCTCAGGTAGTGCTGTATAGTCAGATGTAAGCATAACATCCCATGTAATGACAAGCAACTGAAATTGCAGTACTATTGCTTAAGCTATTTAGTTTTGATTGCTTGGCATTTATATGAATATTCCTGCTAAAGGGGAAAAAGCACATAAAATGTTTGTAATAAACAAGTATATTCTTCTTATTAATCTTTTAGCACACAAAACAACTCAATAAAAAGGAATTTAGAGAAGAAAATTTAAATTATTTTATTACAGTGATAATAGAAGATATCATTTTCTTAAATGTGTTTTCTACAATTATCACCAATAGAGTGCTTACAGGGAAAATAAAACCAAATAGAGGAAAATATTTAACTTAGAAATAAAAAAAAAAGAGTCCAAGAATAGTATTGGTCACATCTATTAAGATTTTAGTCTTCATGAAGAAAAAATTTATATTTTTAAAATTTTATTTATACACTGCCATTGTATGAAATGAATGGGATACAAGTACTAGGTAAATGTCTGGCTTTCTCAGTATTGAGGAAAGTGTAAATTTCCCCGTTTTACAGTTCAGGCTAATAGTAGAAAAATAAACTTTTGTGGCAAACTTAAAATTTGGAAAGGGGGGATATATATGCTCAGGGAGTCCAATGGTCTGGCAGAGAGTTCATTTTCTCTCTTTAATTTATTAGCATACCCATCTGGGACTTGGTTCTTTAGTTTGTGTTATTCTCTGGTAAGAAAGAAAAAAGGAAACAATAAAGGAAGTGAAGAGAAAACCCACAGAATGGGAGGAAACCTTCACAGCAGATACATCTGACAAAGCATTAATCTCCAGAGTATACAAGCTACTCAAAAAACAAAGAAGAAAGAAAACAAATGATTCACTCAAAAGATGGAACAAAGATCTGAACAGAGACTTCACAGAGGAGGAATTAGAGATGGCTGAGAAACACCTTAAGAAATGTTCAACATCACTAATAATTAAGGAAATGCAAATTAAAACCACCTTAAGATACCACCTTACTCCAGTAAGACTGGCTAGGATCAAGAAAACAAATGATGCCAAGTGCTGGAGAGGGTGTGGGGAAAGGGGAACACTCATCCATTGCTGGTGGGAATGTAAACTTGTGCAGCCACTGTGGAAAACAGTGTGGAGAACCCTTAGAAGACTCGAAATGATCCTGCCATTTGACCCAGTCATACCACTCCTGGGTATATACCCACAAGACTCATCTTACTGCAGAGATACATGCACAGCTATATTTATTGCCGCTCTGTTCACAATAGCAAAAAACTGGAATCAACCCAAATGCCCCTCAACTGATGAGTGGATAGAGAAAATGTGGTACATGTACACAATGGAATTCTATGCAGCAGTAAAGAAAGACAACATCATGAACTTTGCAGGTAAATGGATGGAGCTTGAAGACATCATGTTAAGTGAAGTAACACAGTCCCAGAAAAACAAACGACAAATGGTATCTCTCATATGTGGATGCTAATACCAATAACCCAGCTATAAATATTTCTTGTGGAGAGGGATGCATATTAAAAGAACAACAACAGAAAGATTGCATCAGAAGGCTGACTGAAATAGTGACTCGGGAGGGGTGGGAGGGGTGGGAGAGGGACACGGGTGTATATTCGATTGGTGCATGTTTAAATGACATGAGTTCAACAAGTATCCAGTTTTGCCCAGACTCTGTCTACAAGATACATGGTGTTTTAGGACTTAGTAAAAGTAAATATGGGCATATTGGACAACATTGGTTTGAAGACTGATAAAAACGGTAATGCATCTGAGTTAATTGGTGATATAAATTGCTCTTGTCCACATTAGCTTTAACTAAAATCTGTATAACAATTACTTTGGGATTGGTATAAACAAATGTTCTCTATAATTTTGCTGTCATATAGTATCACCTGGTAGCAATCTCTTTCACCTATAGGATGATTTAACTCAAAAATGAACTTTGTTTCCCAAGTTAATCACATACAGTAACCCAAAACAGCATGGGTGAACTTGATGAAATCTGTGACTTGATTCCACCCTATAGGTATGTATAAAACAACTGCTTTTTTGAGACTCATGGGTCAAAACTAAACACCTTAAATAAAAAAGGGGGATATAGATAGATATGAAAACTTTTTGTCAAAAAACCTTGCAACCCAAATCTTAAAACTAACTATGGGAAAGAATTTGTATGTTCCAACAGGCCAGAGTATCACCAACTTAATGGCTGAGAAAGAAAATGCAGCTTTGCAGTGAATAGGATGTACCAGAAAGTGCCAGCAGAAGGATTGACTCCCCTGTGCATTGAAGGGAAGAAATGCCTCAGATTGCTGCAGACATCAGGCCCCTCTGTGGATCCTACTAGTAACAACTATTTTTAATGATTCCTAACAAAGCTTACCTTCTAGGTGCTGCAAAGGTTTTAATACAAGAGACTTTCTTAACTCCCCCCCATAGAATAAAGAGAAATAAGAGGATGATGAGGTCATTCTCCAGCTGTAGATTGGAACCAGCTGTTATAGAAGTGTTCTCTTGTAAAATCAGTAAAACTGCCTTCTTTAATTGACTAATGGACATAGAAACTGTGAAAAGGATTATTTTCTATTCAGAACCAAATATAATGCTAAAGTCTCCTTAAGCTATGCACTTAAACAAAATATATCAATACAGGAGCTCTGACATCAACAATGGATTATTCTACCAAGGAGATGTTGGCCAGGGGATCCAAGACCCCACAAATGGTAAAGGCTCTTTGCCTCCTAACTGGGATATCTGCAGGAAGAGAGGCGATAAGGCCCTGCTGTTGAAGACCTGATACAAACATGGAAAAGATGTATGGAGACCGCACTTGCAAGTATACAGATGGTCTCTGGGATGCCAGAGAGTGTTACCAAAGACCACTAAACCAATAAAGCAAATATAGGTCTCCTTGAGTCAAGCAAGACTCCTCCGTCAGTACCAGCTACACCTCATCTGCCTGGAAATACTGTGCAGCAGTGGCAGCCATATGTCTGTATATCCCAAATCTAATTGGCTATTGGCTCTCTCCTTGGAGAAATAACCCACGGATGATGTCACAAGCTTACATCCTCTAATGGTTAGGAGATGTTATAAACCACACGAAGACCCTGCCATACTTGACAGAAGAAAATGTAGATCATGAATTGACATACCATCCAAACATCTGTGTCTATACCAAAGTAACCTACCATAACAATTAGTACTGTTTAAATACCTAAATATCTAATTGCATGTGCTTCATTAGTAGGATCGAAAGGTTAAGCCTGGACAAGCTGGCAGCCCATGAAAGAAAACAGCCAGAACTGACTAGAGACCAAGACATCAGCTCCAGAGAAAGTAGAGTGTTTTGCTTCTCATCCACCTGTGCCCCTTTTCTAAGCCTAGGGAACAATCTGCGGAAGAGAGGGCGTGATAGAATGTAAGGGCTTCGATTGGGGTTAATGGTGAAACTACAATAATATAGACTGGACACTCATTTGATCAACTTGATTGAACATACAAGCCTCCCCCTGCTGGATGGTGGGACCCATGAGCTGTGTGGGTTTGGGCACAACTGCTTGCAAATTGGTTTTACATGAAGGATGCTTGTACTCACAAATTATCACCTATTGTTAAAAAAATGAAAACAAAACAAAACAAAAAAGCAGAGAAAGATGCAGAAAACTTATGGCAGAATGCACGATCTGCGATGGGTAGGGGTGGGGTGGGGGGGAAGGGAAGGGGATATGTGCCTGAACTGTATTGGAAAATGATGTATGAAATACACAAAGCATCAATAAAAATTAAAAAAAGATAAAAAAAAGAAAGAAAGGTCATGTGTACCTATGAAATGATAATAAGAAAGGCTGGATAAACCTCAATATTATTGGTGTTCTCCAGGCAGAAAAAGAGAAGAGATTTGAAGCAAAAGAAATAAAGAGTATAAAATTCCAGAGGTATGACCAGAGGTATAAGGTATTGGGAGAATTGCAGTTATGCATAGGGAAAAGATTTTGGGTGTGGCAAAGAACTCTCATTTCCCCCATTAAAAGTTCAACATTATACAAATACACTTATATCTAATCATTATCAGAAACTAGGCTTTTACTATATTCAAGTCATATTTGTATAACACTGCATTATATAAAACGATGTACTAAATAGCAAGAGAAACAGAAAAGTAAGTTACGTTCAACCAACTACAAATTCATTTTGATCATGTGACTTGAGTACAATTGACTCTTGACTACTTTGGAAGTTAAAATTGAGCATTTTATTCACTTCTGTTTCAGTTTAACAAGTTAGGGAGAGGAAGAATTTTCCTGCATAATTATTGGTTACAAACCATACTCTCTCAAAGTATTCCTTGAAGGTCTATTTTTCATATAATATTTTAATAATTCATTGAGAATTTCACACAATGTAATTTGATAATATTTACCTCTCACTCCTCCCAGATCAATCTCCACCACCCTATCTAAACTTCCTATCTTATTTTTTTATAACCACCTGAGTCCAGTTTGTGCTTCCCATAAACTCACGGGTGTAGAGACAAGGAATGGAGTGTGATGGAATTATTAGAGGCTATGTCGTCAAATAAAAGTGACTACCGCTCCCCAGTGCCATCAACTGTCAAAAGGCCCTCAGCAAGGAGTAGGGGTACAAATTGTAATTTTAATACTTGTTTTTTTGTGTGTCTAAAATCAAAGCCTTTTAACTCACAGTTAACCTTAATTTCCTTCTCTTTCATAATGGAATCACAGTTACTTCCGTTATCCTTTTCCCTAAAAGTCAGGGGAAGATAAATCGTACATAGCACTTAAAGGTCTGGGGATTATAATTCCCTGCAGTAGTGCTTGTGTAGGATTCATGAGGCCATGAGTTCAGTGTCAAGTTCCACAACAACCAAATAACTCTACCTTACCTTGCTCATATGATGCTGTACAGCTCATCAGTAGTCTGGAAGTGTTAATGGCTTAGAAAGTATGTAGCTACTTCATGATTCACTCCAGTCAAGGTCAGAAGGTTCCAGACTAAAGATGTTTTAAAAAAATATTGATTTGCTAACATATGCCTTTGATATAAATTATCATTTTTTTGATCTACATCCTTTTACCACACACATTATTGCATTATGGAAAAGTGCTGAAAAGCAATTTGTAGAAATGGTTGTTGATTAAATAATGTCCCCACCCTGGCTCAGGCTTAATGTGTGACCAATTTCCATTAGTATATTGGGTAGACAGTTATAATGTTGTAGACATCAAACCAACTTTCTTTTTTACTTCTGATTATATAGCCAAAACCACAGCCTTTTGTAGAAGGTCATTCCAGACAAAACTAAGCCTTTCTTCACCATTTCCTTCTTATATGTGAATCTTCTACACTTCCTCAACCAGGATTTTCAAATCCTCCCACCCTGATAATGTGTTTTCCACTGAACAAGATATGGTTTTGGTCTTTTTGTGCACTTGTTCTTTTATAAAAATATATAAATATTTTGTGGAGTCCAGCATATTCTTTAAGAACAATAGCTCTGACATGTTATTAGAAGCAAAAAAACTGATTAAAGTGCATGAAGAAATACCAAAAATACTTTTGTAGAATGATGTTCAACCAATCAATAAAAATATTTTTACATAGCATTTGATTTATGTTTTAATGTACTATTTTATAGTAGCAGCAGGTATTATATTTGCTAAAAAAAGAAAAATAAAATTAGTTTGCCTTACAAATAAGGATTTGGTGCTAGGATCCACCAATGAGGGACACCATATGTCATTTGTTTTTCTGGGACTATGTTACTTCACTTAGCATATCAGCTTCTAGTTCCATCCATTTACCTGCAAAGTTCATGTTGTCATCTCTCTTTACCGCTGCATAGAATTCCATTGTGTAGATGCATCTCGTTTTCTTTTTTTATAATTTTATTTATTTTGTATGTGTGTATGAATGTACTGTCTGCATGTAGGTTTGTGCACCCGTGTCGTGCAATGTCGTGGAGGTTAGAAGACGGCGTCGGATTCCCCTGGAACTGGAGTTAAAGACGGTTCTCAGCCACCATGTGGGTGCTGGGGATAGAACCTGGTCCTCTGCAAAAGCAGTCGGCACTCTTAACCACTAGGCCATCTCTCCAGCCCCAACATCTCATTTTCTTTATCCAGTCATCATATATGTTCACAGTAATATTGTGGCTCTTAGAAATGAAGTTCTCATAGGGTAGGGGCTCTGCTATTTCTTAATAAAATTATTGTCTCATGAAGCACTAGTATCAGAGAGATGCTTCATCAACACCTTAATACTTAAGGATTTGTGTACAAATAGGGTGACCATGTAAGCATTCATTCAGTTTAAGACATTTCTGTGAGCGAATGGGGACACAGTTAATAAATGTGCTAGGACAAAAACCATAAGCCAGCACTGTTATGGGCAAACCAGGAAGTTATTAGCCACCATTTTGATCCAAAGGGATTGTTCTTTGGAAACATTCTTATCTCATAATTACAAATTAGGTGTTATTTTGAGTCAGACATTATTTCCAAGGAGTACAGAAAGAAGATTCTTTCAAACCTACTCCAAAAGAACAATGATTTTTTTCATGCATGTAAATTGGATTATCTTGGTAAAGGCAAGTAAACCACCATTCTTACATCCTTCTTATACAGTATATCCTTTGGGTACAGGTTTATTAGAATGACGATTTGAACTCTGATGGGAGAAAGTATGTGTAACTTTGTCTAGAAAATTAATGAAAATTGCTAGCAATGGACAAGTGGACGTCTATTCAGCTTTTTTTCCACTAAGTTTTCCACTTAGACCCATTAGTTCAAAAACTCAAGCATATTAATATTTTTAGAACTGGAATTATTTTCACAAAATAAGCCAATAATGCTTGTATGCATCAAATAAGTCATGAATTATTCTTTTCAAGGGAGGTTTATCCACTTTCAAATACATAGGGTCGGAGATAAGGGGTAGGCTTGCTGTCTATTCTCTTTCTAATGCCATATACTTGTCTATAAGTACTCTAAAATTTATGTTTTAAACTACGGAGTGAAAGCTCCAAAATAAAGCCTTTTTGTTGAAAACTGAGTTACGAAAGATGTGGTTGACATTAAACTGAAATGGACAAATTAGAGTAAAGATGTAGCTCAGATTCTAATTACCTTTGTTTTGTTTGTTCCCTTTATCCATGTCTCCATAGTACCAAACTAGTAAAAAAAAAAAATCAGAAGACTTTCACAAAAACAATGAAGATGAAATTGAGAGTGTGATTAAAATCATTTGGTTTTGGTACTGGCTATGGAGACAAAAGGTAATAGCTTTATAGATCATGCCGTTTCTTTATGGTCATTTTAGTAACTTGTTACAGATGCAAACTGCTTTTGCTTATTCATAATTCTTCCAATCATGCAAGTATGAATATCCAAAATTAACTCTCCCCCCCACCCCGAAAATTTACAAAGGGATGAAAAACTGATAAACAAGCATAGTATGTGAGCTAAAATTTTCAAATTAATTTTGGAGAAAAGCCCAAGACTCTCATCAAGGTACTCGAAAGGTAATGCTAAAAAACTCAGCCTTAGACTTTTGTCCTAGTGATTCTAATTTAAAATATGAATTAGAAAATGTGGATATTTTATGTCATTTTTAAATTTTATTAAACTTGGTGCCACAAACTAAAGTGAAAACTATCTATACTCGTCCTTCACTGGGTATGGTACACGAAGTGTATGCTGGTCAGATTAGTCCAAATAGAATAAAATTGACACAAAGTCCCCCAAAGAGGCCACTTTGTTCTATTAGACATGTACTGGTCTTTTCAAATTTATTCATGATATCCACTATCATTTTATTCCTTCCTAATATCTGTGTGTAGAGCCACACAGAAGTAAATTTCACTGCCCAAACTACTTTTCATGAAAATCAAGTACACATATTTCAAACTAAGGGACAGTAATATCTTGCATATTTCCTTTGCTATCACCAAGTACCACCACCATACTCAGTAATTTTCACCTTCAAAGACCAAGAATAAAAACTGACATTCGAGTTGTATAAGCTAACCCACTTATGTCTTGAGAATAGATTAATGATGGAGACATATTCCTTAACACTTCTCCAATGGAGAAATATAGTCCCCCCCTCTTTGAAATTTGGCCAATTCAGTGAACATTTTGACCAACAGCATACAAGGAAATGATTCTGCGAGAGATTGTAAATTAAAAGATTAGCAGCTTTCATTTCTTATTTCTGGGACAGTTGCTCTGATGAAAATAACTATCATGTAATAATCCTACCTGCTTAACATGGCATGCTATGGTAAGGAACATTCTTCAATGTGGAGTGGGCATGGAGAATAAGAAATTCTCAGTCAGTTTACATGGAATGAGAGAGAAATGTCCAGCCAGGTCACAGATATTTTTCTTATTTCAACTTTGTTTCTACATACAGTTATGATGGTGTTTTAACAGCCATCTCTATCAAATACAGATTATTTTAATCCCAGCTGTCTGAGAATAGCTCTTTACATTTGCAATCCAAACCTGACTACCTGAACCAAGTCAATATATAGAAGCATAAAGGTACTGTTTTAAAAGTCACAGGATGGTTGGTTATTCAAAAGCCTTAATTAAAAGATGACTAATAAATTTCTAGATTAGTCATTGAGAATAGGTAGTTATTTTCATGGAAAAAACTAACCTAATCAAATTTGTTTTCTTTATATTCTTCTCACCAACCTATATGGGGTCCATCCTTCAAATTCTTTTAATGTTCTAAAAAATATACCAAATCACGCCTCAATTTTTCAATATTTTTGTATTTCTCCAGGATTTGTGTGTATATATACACACACAAATACATACATATATATGTCTTTTTGAGACAGGGTCTCCCTGTAGCTCTGGCTGTCCTGGAACTCACTCTGTAGACCAGGCTGGCCTTGAACTCACAGAGATCTGCCTGCCTCTGCCTCCAGAGTGCTAGGATTAAAGGCATGTGCAACCACGCCCGGCCAGGATTTGTATATTATGCATGCATATTTCTATGAGAATATTTACATCTCAAACAATAATTTTCTGTTGATTACGAGATGAATTGTTCATTTTTTTCAAGGAAGCAAAATTACACGGAGAGAACATGTGCACAAGGTTAAGTATAAGTTCAAACATGATGTAGCGTTTTTCCTTCAGTGTTAAATCCTGGACTTTTCATAAAGTGACATTTTATAAATAAATATTTATTGTGCCCCTCCTTTTTAAGGCCAGCTATTTCACACTTCATGCCAGTTTTGGTTTATTGGGATATTTAGGAGAAGTTCTCAAAAGAATTCTTACCACTTCATTTCCATACTTCAAGCTTTTCTGAGTGGACAACTGCTGTGCACCCTTCTAATTCCAGTATTACCAAATAAGAAAAGGAGATAGAACCCAGTAATTCTTTGTGTTACACTAGGTTTCTCTAAAGACTAATAACCATAACAACCTGCACAGCAAGCTACCCCAATTGGTGCAGTAGTGGCACTGTTATCTGGGGGTAATCGACAGATACCTAATTGGCCTTAAAGCCCTCTCAGAGTAAACAGGTGAGTGGCACTGTAATTGTAGCAAAATACACATGGCTGGAGAGGACACATAGATCCTAGAGAAAACCATAGGTCTGTCATATCTCTAGACAAAGGGAAATTTTTACTATACACTAAACACGGGTCCTTATATTGACAGACAAGCATACTGTCCACCACTCATCAAGAAAGCCTCATTGCAACAGATGAATGCTACTGCAGTTTCCCACAACTGGCCAGACACACAGAATATAAGTCTGAGAGATTCTCAGACCTGAGTGACACATCTAGAATTGCACCTCGGCATCTAAGCCCCATGGAACATAGTGGAGTAAGGGGTGGAGAGTTGGTGCATCCCCTCAATTCTCACCAGTGAAACTTCCTTATACAACAGAATTTCATGCATACAGAAGGCAATACCTGGCCAAGTTTTAGAGAATAAGAGATTGTAGAGTGTGTGTCCCTCTGTAGGATACCAATATTCAACCTCGCCTACCCACAGCTCAGGGACATTGGGGAAGAGGGGTGGAAAGATTGTAAGAGTCAGGACTGGTTCATGAACATGAGGGAGCAGAAGATTTCAGGCCATGAGAAGCTTGAACATGTGAGTGGCAATAGTAGCGTCAAGCACAGGACTAATGATGACTCAATTAAACAAAGGTCCAGAGTGGAGGAGAGAAATGGGTGACAGGCTAGCCCTAGACTGAGAAATACTGGATACTGCTTGCTACTGGTGAGGGAGAGTATGCCTTCTTTATGATCTCTAGACTGGCTCATTAGACTCTAGTGGACGAAATGGATGCACTGAACGACATCTGGGTACAAATGCTAGACAGGATAGGACTTACAATATATGGCAGAAATACATGAGGTCTGGTAAGGAGTTGGAGGGCCACGGATGGGGGAGAGGTTCGACATTTGATTAAGAACTGTTCTATGGAACAACAAAAGCTCAATAGTATTTTTTCAAGTCTACGTCTGTAACTCTGAAAATGTATAGATATCTTAACTACTTGGTTTTAGCTTCTTGGAGTTTACATTCAGGAGAACAGCCAGTGTTCAGTAGATAAGCATTTTCCATACATTATCTTCAGAATCTATGTAAATCTTCCAATAAATTACCAGCTTCATGCCTGGATATACCTACATTATGGAGTTGGGCATGTAAAATAATGTAAGATTGCTGGATAGCAAAGTTTCACCCATAGAAATTATTTTTCATTGTTCCATGTATTACTGCATTAATTTAATATCATTTCAGGAGTCTATGCTTATATAAGCAGATAAATAGTTAGAAAGCATATAAATCATTACTTCCTAATGTGGCTACAATAAGATTCAATGCAATTTATACACAAATATAAAAAATTAATACCACTTTTACTGAAGTAAATCCAGCAATTCTTCTAAGACGGGAAATAAATACTCCAGTACTTATTTGAAAATAAAACCCTACATAATTGTAAAAGGAAGATATATCTCAATTTTCACCTGTTTAAAATATTCTGCATTTAAAACAGCTAAATTTAGCACTTGATACTCTTAATGGAATGTCATGGTAAAATTAGAAGATAAGCTTTCACGGTTACAAAGTGTTAACTTCATATGGCCTGCTTTGTGAGAATAGGATGCACTGAAGGCTGAGCTTTTTTTTTTAAAATTTTATTTATTTATTTATTTATTTATTTATTTATTTATTTATTTATTTATGTGTATGAATGTACTGTCTGCATGCAGGTTTGTGCACCTGTGTCATGCAATGCCACGGAGTTCAGAAGAGGGTCTCGGATTCCCCTGGAATTGGAGCTCTGGAATTGGAGTTACAGAGGGTTCTTAGCCACCATGTGGGTGCTGGGGAATGAACCCAGGTCCTCGGCAAGAGCAGTCGGTGCTCTTAACCGCTAGGCCATCTCTCCAGCCCAAAGTCTGAGTTTGTTTTAAAAGGACTTAAAACAACCTCAGTGTTGTAAAACTCTACTAAACATTAATAATCACTTGGTATAATGAGGTCCTTGCTGAAACACTAAGAACCCAATAGAATTCTTTGTCACCAAACATAGTGAACTGCAATTCACTAATAACTTACAAATTCAATAACAATACCCAGAAGTTTTTTAAAGGATAATATTATGGAACCTACAGCTTGGGAAAATAAAAAGCTATAATTCTCTAACAGAAGTTTTTAATTGAAAGATACTATTCTTCCAAAGCATTCACCATTTCTACTAGTTTATATAATAAATTCTACAAAGCCCATCCACACTAATGCAATTTTTGATTTCAAAAATCAAACTAAGTAATTAAGTACCATCTCTGCAAAATATGCAATGTGGTTCTGTTTTCTTGCTGAGGAAAAGGTTCAAGAGATAAATTTAGATGCTGAAAAAGAACAAGTAGGAAATGGGATAAGGAGTGATCATTCTAGAAAATAATGGATGTAACGATCAGTCTTGCTGTGCCCAGAGCTTCTAGAAGAAAACATATCATAAGTTCTTATGAAAAAAGATTGGGAAATGAATGCTATTTGAATCCTAAAATGTCTGTGGTGTGATAGATCATCTTAGAGACAATATGCTCTCTGAGACTATGTTTTTTTCCTTTTATAAAAGGGATGTAAAAAGCACCAACTTATAGCAGAGCTGTTCTATAGAAGCTTCACCATGTAGCTTGAAGGAGAGTATCTGTACAGCTTACTGGACTTACATTGTATATATCCAATTTTAAAAGTTTCCTCCCAATCAACCCAATATCCATACACACTCCTGCATTTTTCACATTACCCTAATTGATTGCAGTGTTGACTCTTCTCTTCTGCTACCTGGAAAGTGTGCCTTGGATGCTATTCACCAAGCACCTTTGTAATTCTGTGTTCCTCATCAAACTTCTACTTTCCTCAAACCTCGCCAAAGAAGGACTCGCCAAAATCTGTGGCTATGACCCAGAAAATGTAAAGGAGAACTGATCAGGAAAGAACTACTGATAGCTAACTTGCTATCTACAGAGATTAGGTTGAAGTCAACTGGATACTTTTAGAAAACATGCACACTATGCTGACATGAGCAAGTGCTGCAATTTGCAGCAGGCTGTGGTAGCTTGATATATCTGGAAATAACTGGCTTAAAGTACAGATTTAATGGTATAGATCATATTGAAAAGCAAATATTAACTTCAGCTAGGAAAATATATCTCGAATAATCCAATAAGTAATCAACACATTACAACTGAAAGTGAAAATGCTCTGAGTAAAGCAAGTTGCTAGTTTACAAAAGTTGATACTTGACTTTTCCATGAATACTGGCAAGAAAATGTGTTATTTTCTTTGTTTTTATAATTTTCCATGTGTTCTGCTTTGTCTCTTTTTTTTTATACATTTGCATTGTTTTCTAAATTTTCCAGGGAAAACTAGAAAATGAAAACTCTAAAAATAAATTTCCCCACTAAAGAGCCATAAACTCTTAAGGCAATACTACACTTTAAAATCTCAACTACACATGGGTAAGTAGACAATTATTTACCAATTAACATCTAAAATTCAGAATATAATAAAAATTGGGAATAAAAAATAAAAATCAATTATTCTATATAATAATGATTTTATTAACTATATGGACTCATCTTAATATAACCTTATCATTTCAAAAAACATGGTGCACACCTTTAGTCCCAGCACTTGGCAGGCAGAGACAGCTAGATAGCTGTATGATTGAGGCCAGCCCAGTCTATACAGGACCTGATGTTGCAGAGAGATCATATCTCAAAAAGAGAGAAAAAAATAATAACATTTATTAACTATGGGGATAGCTTATTTGAAATCAACATACAGGTGCTAATTTGGAAATCAGATGTCTTCTTATGGCATCGTAATATCACAGGTTTATTCATTTTTAAAAATTAATTCATTTATTTGTATTTTAGGTGTGTGAATGTATTGCCTGCATGTGTGTAAGTGCACCCTGTTGTGCAATGCCCCTTCACGTCAGAAGAGGTTGTTGGTTTCCCTGGAACTGTAGTTACCAATGGTTGTGAGCTGGCCATATGGGTGCTGGGAATCAAACTCAGGTCTTTTGTAAGAGCAACCAGTGCTCTTAACTGCTGAGCCATCTCTCCACTGCCCACAGCTGTGTTCTTATGAATAGCTGATGCACAGCACTCTCAGACTTTTAAAGTTGCTCACATTCTAATTTTCATTTAAAAAGAGAGCTGATGGGCTGGACAGATGTCACAGTAATGACCACTGGCTGCTCTGGCAGAGGACGTGGGTTCAGTTCTCAGCCCTCACAAAGTATGCGAACAATTGTTCAAAACTACAATGTCAAGAGATCCGCTATCCTCTTCTTCCCTCCACAGGCATTGCATGCACATAGTGTGCTTACATACATGCAGGTAAAGCACTCATACAAATAAAAAATAACTTTAAAAAGAGAAGTGGATAACTACATTTACATATTACCACTATTTTTATAATTAGATTTCTAGAAAGTTGCTATTTAAATGTGAAACAAGACTCAAGTCAAAATAAAATATTCCTAAATTTTAAGACATTCAGCTAAAGGAAAGTTATTTAAGTATTTAGAAAGCTCCAGAATTGCTTGGCATGCTTATAAGGATAAGTATTAAATATCTACATGTAAATAATGGAATATTTAGACCCAACCCCCAAAGAGAATTATCTACCACAGGTTATGTACCTTTGTGGAAACTGTAATGATGATAGCACAGTGGATAAGAACACAGATGATTCTGGACAAGGTATTTAATGTTAGTGTGCATCAGTCACTGTATTTTCTTTTGTGGTACTAAGGATTGAAGCCAGGGCCTCACACATCCTAAGCTACAGGGTCAGTTGTATTTTATTTTTCTTTCCTTTTCTTTTTTTTTGTTACTTTTTGTCTTTTTACTAAGATCTAAAGTTTTATACTTGAAGTACAATTTCTCAGGTCTTACTAATTATTTATTTCTGGTTATACTTTCCTTTTGGATGATTAAGGCCACACAGTTAGCCCAGATTAACTAAGGTTTTTGTTTTCTCAAGATCAGTTAAGGATCTGGTCCTCAGGGGTTCCTCAGGTTTTTTTGTGGGGGGAGGGGGAGGGAGCCCCTGGCTCCTTTTGGCTTTCCATTTACTAGTTCCATCCATTGTGGACAAATTCAGGTCTTGCTAGACCAGCCTTCCCTTTTTGAAGCATGAGCAGGCTTTCCTCCTTATAGACTGGACACTGGCTGAAGTCCCATCTGTGGTAGGTAGGATGAGTCTTGGGGGTATATGACCCAGGAGTGATATTAGTGGGTCAGATGGAAAGCTTATTTGGAGTCTTTTTAAGATTCTCCACACTGTTTTCCATACTGGTTGTACAAATTTACATGCCCATCAGCAGTGGATGAGTATTCCCCTTCCCCAACAACCTCTCCAGCATTTGGTATCATTTGTTTTCTTGACCTTAGCCAGTCTTATCAGATTGAGATGATATCTTTTTTTTCCAAGTTATTATCCATAATTATATCTTTTTAATATAATAATTTTATTGATGTTTTGTGTATTTCAGACATCATTTTTCTGTTCAATTTATACATATTCCCCTTTCCCTTCTCCAACCCCAACCCAGATGATGCCTTCTGCCATACATGTCCTGCATCTTTCTCTCAGTCTTTTTAAAGTTTTTCTCTGTAAGGGTTTATTGTTTGGGGCAGAATTTAATCATATTAGTCCTTTCTTTGACCCAGTCTTTATGTTGTTGTGGTTTCCTCCCACTGCAAGATGATATCTTAAAATGTTTTTAATTTGCATTTCCTTATTAGTGACAATGAACACTTTTTAAGATGTTTCTCAGCCATATCTAATTCCTCAATTGTGAAGTCTTTGTTTAGCTCTTTACTCCATCTTTTGAGTGAGTCATTTGTTTTCTTTCTTCTTTGTTATTTGAGTAGTTTATATATTCTGGAAGTTAATGCTTTGTCAGATGCATCAGTGGTGAAGGTTTCCTCATACTCTGTGGGTTTTCTCTTCACTTCCCTGATTCTTTCTTTCCCTGTACAGAAGCTTTGTGTTTAATGAGGTCCCACTTGTCAATTGTGGACCTTATTTCATGTGCAGCTTCTGTTTGATTTAGAAAGTCTTTTTCTACACCTATGTCTTATAGGTTGCTGCCAACTTTTTCTTTTATCACCTTCAGAGTTTTGGGTTTCACGTTGAGGTCTTTGATCAATTTAGAATTGATTTCTATACAGGGTGAAAGGTAGGGATTTCATTTTATTCTTCTACAAGTGGTGATCCAGTTTTGCCAACACCATTTGCTGAAGATGCTGTCTTTTCTCCATTGTGTCTTCTTGGCCCCCTTGTCAAATATGAGATGGCTGAAATTGTATGCACTCAAGTTTGGATCTTCAGTTTTGTTCCATTGGTCTAAAGGTCTGTTTTCGTGCCAGTACGAAGCTGATTTTATGACTATATCCCTGTAGTATATTTTGAAGTCTGGTATAGAGATCCCTCCTGTATTGCTCTTTTCACTCAGGGTTGCTTTGGCTATTCAGGGTCTTTTTTGCATATGAAATTAAGGGTTTTTTCCAATCCTGTGAAGAAACTCTTGGGGATTTTAATTGGGATTGCATTGAATCTGTATATTAAATTGGTAGAATGGACATTTTTACTACATTAATTTTTCCAATTCATGAGAATGGAGGTCTTTCCATCTTTTCATGTCTTCTTCAATCTTCTTCAGGGATTTAAATTTTTTGTAGAGATCTTTTGTGTCTTTGGATAGGTTTGTTCCCAGGTATTTTATTGTTTTTGAAGCTATTGTGAGTGGGAAGGTCTGTTGGATTTAGGTTTCACTTGTTGTTGTCTCTCAAGTGTTTTCAGCTGCAGTGTTGCAGTGTTAGATCCTTTATTTGTGCTCTTTCTGTTTTTTTTTTTTTAATGTAAGCACCTAGGGCTATAAACTTCCCTCTTAGGCCTGCTTTTAAAATATCCCATAGGTTTTGTTATGTTGTACTGTCATTGTCATTTAGTTCCCGGAATGCTTCAATTTCTTTCTTATTTCTTCCTTGACCCATTCATTATTCAGGAGTGTGTTGTTTGGTCTCCATGTGTTCTTGTAGATATTAGGGCTTATCCTGGTGTTTATAATGAGCTTTAGTGTGCTGTGGTCTGATAGAATGCATGAAATTATTTCAATCTTTTTGCATTTTTTGAGGTTTGTTTCTATGTCCCAGTATGTGGTCAGTTTTGGAGAATGTTCTGTGGGGTGCTGAGTATAAAGTGTATTCTCTGGTATTTGGGTGGAATATTTGGTAGATGTCTATGAGGCCCATTTGTGTACTGAATCTCTCAGTTCAGATGTCTCTTTGTTTATTTTTTGTCCAGTTGACCTGTCCAAAGGCTCAGTGGGGTATTGAAGTTCTCTACTTTGAGTGTGCTGGGGTTAATCTGTGCCTTGAGGTCCTGGAGAATTGTCTTTATAAACTTTGGTACACCAGAGTTTGGTGCATATATATTTATGATTGTGAAATCTTCATGGTTAATTTTTCCTTTGATAAAGATGTAATGGCCCTCTTTGTCTCTTCTGATTTCTTTTTTCTTTGAAGTCTAATTTGTCTGATATTAAAATAGCAAATCCTGCTTTACATTTGCTTGGAATATTTTTTCCACTCTTTCACCTTAAGTTGGTGTCTGTCCTTGAGAGTGAGATGGGTTTCTTGTAGACAACATATAGGTGGGTTTTATTTCCTAATCCAACCTCCCAGTCTATGTCTTTTGATTGGGTAGTTTAGTCCATTAATATTTAAGGTTATAATTGAAAGATGTGTTGCTTCCTTTCACTTTATTATCCATTTGCATTTTTCATCTAGGTTTCTACTTCTGCAGTTATACTTTTATTAATTTCTCTTTCTAGGGAATAGTTGCTCCTCTCTTCTCTCCTTTGAATTGCTTCAAATATTCTCTGAAATGTTAGTTTTCTGGACATGTATTCTATCATCTTGTTTATGTCATGGAAGATTTTTCTTTCTCCTTCAACTGTAATAGGTTTTTTTGGGTTATATTAACCTTCGTTGACATCTATAGTCATTTAGCACTGGGAATACTTTGGTACATGTTCTTCTTGCTTTCATAGTTTGCACTGAAAAGTCAGCTGTAATTCTGATAGGTTTCCCCTTATATGAAACTTGTTGTTTTTCTCTTGTGGCTTTCAGAATTTTTCTTTGTTTTGGGCATCTAGTGTTTTAACTATGATATGGCATGGGAGTTTCTTTTCTGATCTTGTCTATTTGGAGTTCTATGTGCTTCTTGTATTTGTATGGGTTCATCTGTTTTTTTTTAGTTTGGGGAAATTTTTCATCTATTATTCTGTTGAAGATCTGATAAATACCATTCTCTTGAGGTTCTTCTCCTTCCTCAATTCCTATGATGTGGAGGTTTAATCTTTTCATAGTGTCCCACACTTCCTGGTTGTTCCACTTTTGCGTATTTAAAAAAAATAAAATAAATTTTTCATAATTTTTATTTGAGCTTTTTAGTTGTTCTGTGTTGTCTTACAGGCCTGATGTTCTTTTTTCTGCTTCTTCAATTCTACTTCTGAGGATTTTTGCCATCCTTTCCTCTTGATTGTATGAGTGTTTGAATTACTTGTTCATTTCATCCTGTGATTTCTTTAGTATTTCCACTTCCTTTTAGAGCTTCTCAATCTCTTCCTGTAGCTCCTTGGTTTCCTTTTTTTTATTACTTCAGCATGGGATACTTCCTTCTGGAGTTCGTCATTCTCTCCCTCTAGTTATTTCTGGAGTTTGTTTTCTCTCCTTTTAGTTCTTTCTGAAGTTTGTTATTCTCTCCCTCTAGGTCCTTCTTGAGTTTTTCATTCTCTCTCCTTAGTTCTCTGACTGTTCATTATATTCTTGGATTTATTTGACTATGTCTGGGATTGTTCTTCTAAGATCTGTGTCCTGGGTTACCTCTAGGGAGATCTATAGGTTTGGTAGATTTTGGTGTGGAATTATTCTGTGCTGTTTCCATGTTGATCTTTCATTGTGTTTTTGGAATGTGGGTTTTTTTTTTTTGTATTCTAATGTGAATCTCAAAAGTTTCTTCACTGTGTTGAAGGCTTGCTTTGCTTGTTTCCTTCAGATGCCTTTGTTGTCTTTTTCCATGTTTATGGGGTGTTGACTTGTCCAGGTTTCAGGCTTTCAATTTTGGTTATATAGTGGATGTCTAACTCACTTTTCCCTTTCTGTTCTGAAGGTTCTTCAAAAACCAGGTAGGTAACAACCCAGTAGGTACCCTGATGAGCACTGTGCTCACTCTGCTTCCTGCCAGCCAGCCAGCTCTGCTAGGTTGTTTATAGGGCTTGGTGTTGCGGGACTGGAGTTGTCTCAGGTTTGCTGTTTCATTTATTGCCTTGTACCCTGGTATCCCTATTGTGGTCACACATGGACACTCCTGCAATTTCAGTTGAGGGGGGAGCAAATAGCTCACCCTGGTTCTCTTTGCTTCAGGTGGTCTGTCAAAATCCCCCATCTAAGCTCTGTGCACTCCCAGTTCTATTTTTCAAAATTATTATGTTTAATCTGGAGACAGGTAAGCATTAAATTATCCAAGTAGCCTTGAACTGACTCTGTCATCCCTGCTACAGCCTCCTGATGACCTGGGATTACAGTCGTTTCTGTCTATACAATTATATGCCTCATTAAGCTACTATGAATATTAAATTATATAGTAATGTATAAAGCATAGAGTAAAGTACTTGCTAGAAAAAGGTGCTAGACAAATTATTATTATTATATCCACATGTTAGAAGTTCAAAATTTAATGGAATTGTAATATTCAGAGACAGAAAACCAAATCAGAGAGGTCATTATAATCCAGCATAGTGCAACAAAAATAACACTTTTGGGCCATGGTTGATGACACATACTTTTAATCCCACCATTCAGAAGGAAGAAGCAGGCAGAACTCTTTGAGATCAAGGACAATTTAGTCTACAAAGAGACCTTGTCTCAAAATGACAAAAAATAAAACACATTATTGAGAGATTTGATGCCTCAGGGTGAGGACTGAGGCTTAGTGATCAGGTACCACACCTCAATCAATACAGTCTGGTCAGATAAAAAAAGATGTGCTAAAGTAGCAGTAAGAGTAAAGTCACTTGGCAGGCCTATCTCTGAAATAAAGACAGAATCATCTTTGTCCACAGTCCTCCAGAAATCAGCCCAACATTAGCCAATGATATGCTACTGTGGGGAAGTTAACATTTCTAAAAGATCTATCTCAAATGCTGTGGTTTCTTATTTCATTTTACTGCATCTGGTATGTACTCATTACTTTTTTGATCCTTAATTTCTTATTATTTATTCTTCTCTTACAAAAGACATTTGGAACAAATATAAAATGATATATGTCATATTTAGCAATGGCTAAATATACATTTTCCTTTTTTTTGGGGGGGGGTCTTTTTCCAGACAGGGTCTCCCTGTAGTCCCAGCTGTCCTGGAACTCACTCTGTAGACCAGGCTGGCCTTGAACTCACAAAGATCCGCCTGCCTCTGCCTCCCAAGTGGTAGGATTAAAGGCGTGCACCACCATGTCTGGAAAAATACATGTTTTCTTAATATTCTACATAGTAATAAACTAATAAAAATTTTCAGAAATACACTCAGCCTACCCATCTCCCACATTTTTCTTCTTTTAAACAACCAAAAAGTCAAGTTTTTAAAAATTCTCCAAAATTTAATAATAAATTATCAAAACAAGTAATCTAACACTACTCAGGGACCAAGACATGTAAGTTACCACGCTTTAAAAATACCTGTTTATATAAACACACACATAATATATTGTCCAGAGACTCCAACTAATGTATAGTTTTATAAGATTAGTTTCCTAGGTGATAAGTCACGAGTCTGCAGAAGTGTGAATAAACATCAAAAACCCCAAAGCAATGAGCAGGTACAGTGCATTAACATGCAAGATCAAGACTTCCAAGAGCCACATGGCATTGCTATTCAGTGGTCATATACAAATTAACCTCTTCACAGAAGGCAGTTCTTCATGATGCATGCAATCATGTTCACTGCTCCGGAGACACACGCACCAGTGTGTCTGATTACTCGGGAATCCCAATATACCTCCACAGCATGTAATCTGGAGTATGAATTTGAAGACAGACAGCACAAATAGCAGTTGAGAGGAACTTGCCTGCCAACAATCTTTTATTTTTAGTTCCCTTTAAGGCTACAGAAAACCTGTACATAAGCAAGGAAATTAATTCTCATAATAAAAATACCCCCTAAAAATGGCCAAGGTGTCCAGTCAGATTCCACAGCAAGAAGTTGTTGTACCACTTTCTATTGTGCAGGTGTACTCTCTTGTGAATCTGGAGGGTTAGGATCATTTCTTTCCAGAAATACTAGTTCCTCACAAACTGCTTCCTCGATTGATAAATATTGTGATATTTCATTAGGTTCCATGGAGAGAAAGGTGGAACACGCATTACATTAGCAATTTTGTATATTCTCATACCATGTAAGTCTTAGCCTCATGGCAAAGCCTCGTGTTATTCATTATGATAAGCACCCCCATCAATTCTCAATAAAAACCGCAATGGAAGAAAAAAAAATGGAAGACATTACACTAATTTTCATACTCAGGCAAGAAACACCATGATTTTGCAGTTCATCTTCAAACAAAAGAACTTTTTCAAACAATTTAATCTGTTTTCTACCTTACAGTTTCTCTGTATCTATGTGATCTGTTGTAGGCACAACCTTTAATTTAAGTGATTCCCCAAGTAACGCTCCTTTATAATCTCTCGTGTAGGTTCAATCATATGGTTTAAATAACTTCTTTGGAGTGGTCATCTTCCGTCCTGCTTTCCTGCTGCTCTTCAGCGCAAGCTACTTTAAGCATTCCTGGGTAGTTGTTTACACATCTTAGTGCACCTGTAGCATTGAATTCAATTCCAAAACTAGAGCCATGCTGAATCCTTAAAACGTTGTCTCCAAACATCATTTCGGGAAGAGATGGCTTATGCAATTTATCAGCTAACTTCTCCACATCCGTGGACTTCATTTTGTGGGTCTTGGAGGCTGTCAGCTTCCAGGGCTGAAGAAGTCCTGATTGGCTGCTCTGGAAGCCATGGATCATCAGGCCCAAGGTGGAGTCGTGAGGGCCACACAGAGTAGCCTGGCCTTCCTTGCAGCTCCACCCGTGGGCCCAGCAGTTAGCACCCTGCCCTGCTTCCTGCTGTACCCATTACTTTTTGATGAACTTCATTTCTTGGCACTTTCTTCCAGTAAGCACTGTTGTTTATTTAAAGACTAAACATACTTTGTTTCTTTTACCACTGTGTATATCTCACAAATAACATGACCTATATGCCCAGATAGGTCATACATAACTATATGGGCAATTGATTAAAATCAGTGATGGCTCTCTTGCTCACATTTGGTGTTTGCATTGCAAATATGACTCAAACATTATTGTCAAATGGGTTTTGAGCTCCCTCAAATAGCTGCAGGGGTACATTCTTCAATGAGGCTGATTTTCAGTCTTTCACAAAAAAAATGATAGCCAAGACTATTGAGAATAAAACCCGAAGTTAAATGTTGGCAAAGCGAAAGCAACATAGATAACAATGATTCAGTTGTGAATAAATGTGTATGGACTAGTTTTTCCTCCCTCTGTGGGAAGAATCATCAAGGGCCTTCAAACATGTCACTTTGACACATTCTCTCAGAACTAATTAATTTTTATATACATGCTTGAAAACTGACATCAGAAAGGAAACATTTTGCCTTTGTTAAGTAGTAAATAAAAGGAATGATCGCTCTGACTTCTTGTGTATAACGTTGTCTTAGCTTCAAATATAATAAAAACAAATGCACAGTGTAAAATTATCATGGTCATGAACATATGATACCTACTATCGTGAACCTCCATACAAGTTTTTCATGAAATATGTCAGTGATTCTCAAAGCTTGTTCCATGTCCTAAATACATCTAGAGCCCAAATGTGCTTTGGTAGGATATTGGATCATGACATTTTTGCTGCAACTGTACAGTGCTCTGACATGTCACCACAATAATACCAGCACCTCAGGGCTTAAGGATGGCAGAGCAATATCAAGCTAAATCAAAAGCATAGATAGCAGTAGATCTTTTTTCTGTTTTGGGTAACCAAAAGAGAAAACATATATCCCACTAAAGAAATTAAAATTTCAGTGCTGACTTAAGCTATTATCATTCACCCATTAATTCAACAGTTATCCTTTGAGCTGTCCTAATATGTTATGCACAGTCACAGCCATCACTAGAGATCAAATCCTGAAGAACCAGACATGACTTCTGAGAGCTCATATTGTAGCAGGAAAAACAATGTATAAAATTAAACAAGTAAGTGATGTAGTAGGTGGGATAGTAATCTGTAGCAAGCCAAAAATAACTTAAATATTTTCAGCATGTAGTTATATATTGGGGTAGTGATTGTATATGGCAGTGGTGGAGGAAGGAGGGAAAACTGATGCAGTTTTGAAAATATGGTCATGTTAACAGTCTTTGAGAACTTGATCTTTGAACAAAAGTCTTAAAAGATTAGAAAGAGTGAATAATTCACCTGCTGAGGGGTATTCAAACCTTGGGAAGGCAAGCACTACAGTGAATGGGGAAAAACTAGAAACTTTGGATCTTTTCTGAGAGAAACTTACTGTCTGGTTGGGTAAGGGGAAACATAATCACTGATTCACACAGGATCTTGGATTATGACTCCATGTGTCTCATATGGCATTTTTTATGTTTTCCCACTGCATTGTAATTGTCTAGTTAATAGACTGACTCCCTCACCCCCTGGATTGTGAGGACCACGTAGAAGGGAAGACCTAGATTTTCCAATCTCAACATTGAACAATATTTAACAGAATAATAAAATAACAAATATTTGAATCAATTTAAGGAACAATGTTAGAGAAGGCTGTATAATAATATCTTTCAAGTTATAAATTTCTGTGGGAGTTCAGAAGAAAAAAGAGCAAATGAGCACATTTCAGGTAATGGCCATAGTGGCTTTGGATGAGAAGGAGAGAAATAATTCTCTCCTTAAGCATCACAGAATTGGAAACCTTTTATTTTACAATGGGGCAGGGAGATCACAGAACAGTGACCTATTTCTGAGATATAATACAGAGACTTTGTGACAGTGAGCTTGCATTTATCATAGAAAATTACATTTAAGCCTGATGAACACAGTCCTCTATAAGTATAACTCACTAGAATCCACATTTCCTAAATACATGCAGCAATAAAGATCTTGATAGAGAAAACAGTGATATAAATCTGACAAGCCCTGCCTTCTTCGTTCCTTTGAATTCAGTGAGGCTACAAAAAACTAATAACAAACTATAATCAAAATTTTAATCTCAAAATTATTTCCAATGACAGCATCTCGATTCAATGAATTTAAGAAGCAGACATTCCTTGATACACTAAAATATTAGGAAAAAGTCTTGTCAAGTGCCTTTCTACTATCATCATCATTTTCTTTGGTTATTATCTGGTCAGCGTACAGATTTATATTCTGGTCCCTTCTACGCTTGACTATAAAAATTCTTCCTGCCAATTTTGCCGATTTCTATTTACCAGCCATTGATTTTTCTAGTGAATTTCTAAATGGAGCTTGAAATTAACATGCCTTTTCTTTTTATTCACTTTCCTCTCTCCTGGCATCATCAATAATCAGTCAGAGAGGTGGACCTGATTTGTAGCTAGAGGATGACTGCTGGAACCAACCTGTTCTGACATATATAGCAAGATTACTGGATATAAGATTTCCCTGAGGAAGTAAGAAAATATATATTCTACCTCATTTTCCCTGCCCATAATTCCTTTCACAAACTATGAGAGAGAGAGAGAGAGAGAGAGAGAGAGAGAGAGAGAGAGAGAGAAAATCAGAAGGGAACTCTAAAGGTCTATAGACAGATATAGTAAAGAGTATGAAAGTACCTTTTAAAGCAGGGTCTCCTAGTCCCTGAGTGTGGTCTCTACCTCCTGTTCTCAAGCAGTATTTATACTTTAGCCTTCTTAGTTACTGGGCCTATAGGAATTCCCTTTTACCCAGATGGTAAAAGGCTTTGAACTGAAAATGTAACCAAGGGCATGACATTCATGTCTACATATTTGGGTCCAAATAATTAGAGTGTAATGAATATAATCCTTATATGAACTATACTACTCACTACCATACACTCAAAGGACTCTATATCTTATTGCAGTGTCACTCTGCCACACATGGAGGTGGATGGACACACGAACCTTGCCCACTGGATTACAGGGAAAAGGGAAAACACAAGACAGCCACCAGCAGCTGTCTTAAACCTTGGGGCCAAAGGCTGACAACCTTTCCACTGCCCACATGTCTCATCTAACATCTACACCAGGCAATGCCCTATTGGCACTCCCAGATCTTCCAGGCTGCTGCCTCCTAGGCACTCTACAGCCCAATGCCAGACTGTCTCCTGCTAAGTGCTCTATAGTTTAATGCCAGACTGTCACCTGATGGGTGCTCTACATTCTAATTCCTGCCCTGGCACACACCACACATCACAGCTGGTGACCTGAAAAGTCTCCTTCCAGCCCCACACCAGATTCCCAGGTTGGTGGTCTGCTGGACCGCTATCCAATCCACTGGCCACAACTACACAAGCCTGATGGGCTAAGATTACACAAGTAAAATAACAGCCGGGAGTCCCTGTCTGATGGTAAGTAAGACTTATCTTTTTATTCACAGCATTCTATTTTTATACCCAGAGTAACATCATATCTCAGGGCCTGGATTCAGACCCCCTGCCTCATGTTCCATAATATCACAAGTACTTGTCAATGCTTTTGATCCCAAGGTGTCACAGGTTTGCTAATGCACAGGCAAATCCTGACTAAGGCTAGGTTTTGGTGTAAACAGACAAGCAGGCACAAAAGAAGCCACAGGTGGCATCCTTTTCCCCTAAATCTAACTACAGAGAGATAACTGCTCATCCCAGTTCATTGTTGCTCTTTTCACAAGAGTCAGCAAATGAAAACAGCCTAGATGCCCATAAACTGATCAATGGATAAGAGAAATGTGGTGTATTTACACAATAGATTAATATTCAGCCTTTAAGAAAAAAAAATAGGAAATTCCATGGTAAATGGATAAAACTGGTAACAATCATCCCAAGTGAAATAACCTAGTGGCAGAAAGACAAATGTCACATGGTTTGTCTCATATGTGGATGTTAGCTTTGAATCTTTAGATATGTGTTTTTCATTTAGAATATCCCTTGGTGTTTGGTAATTATTAAAGGCTCATGAAGGATAGGAGATCTTTCAAGAAAACTGATATAGAAAACAGTGATATAAAGACAGAAAGTGAATAAAGGAAAATTAATGATTAAATAGTGTCTAATGGGTAGGTAGGTTAGAATAGGGAATATAGGAAGATATTTATAATCTTCAAATCACCATAAAGTATTCCAAAATTAAAATACTACATAAAACACAAACAAAAATCTATTTGCCCTTCCTATATGAGTACTATGTACCTTTCTCCAACATTTCTTAATTCACTGAGAAGCTAATACAATTTGTGTATGAATTACTTAATTTTGTTGTTGTGACCAGATACCTGACAAGAGGAAAAATATCTTTTCAGAAAGTTGAGCCAATCATGCCAGGGAAGTTATGGCGGTAGGAGCCTGTGGCTAAGATCCTTCACATCTGGAAGATCTGGAGTCAGAGAGCAAGAAATGTGGGCACTCAGCTGGCTTTTTACAGTTTTCCCCTTTTTATTCATTCCAGTGTTCCAATCACTGATTTGGTGCTGACTGAATTCAAGGTGGGCCATTCTCTTTCTGTTAATCCTCTCTGGAAAACTGTTCACATATATATCCCAAATGGATACCTCTTTAATGTGTATGTGTTTCTGAATCCAATCAAGATGGCGACTGAACTCAACCATAACAACTTCTATGACAGAGAGTAGTGTATAAGCTTGAAGGTTGCAGTAGTTCCTATGTTGAAATCTTAACATATAATGTGATGGTATTTGAAAGTAGGGTTTTCAGAGAAGAAAGTAATTAGGGGGTAAGAATTGGTGAAACCCCATAAATAGGACAAATACCTATATGAAAACATATCTCAAATAGCTCTCATGTGCTTTGTTCTATGACCCAGAAAAAGGTTCTATTCTGAGTTTAGACTTCAATGTACAAGAATTATAAGAAACAAAGTCATTTTGTTTTTAATCTATCAATTCCAATGACATTTTGCTTTATCTAAAATATGCATTATATATGTATGGTATATTCCTTGACTGACAAAGAGGTCTCATAAGCATATCCCAAGCTGAAAATATACATCAATATTGCATTTAATATCTATCAAACATCATATATCAGCCTTGGCTAACTTAAAGGGGCTCAAAACACATTAGTCTACAGATATGCAAAATCATCTAGCACAAATGCTGCTTGGTGGCAAATTACTGAATGCCTTGTATAATTTGTTAAATATACATATCCCAAAACTGCTGGCATCATGGGCACTTCAGTATATCAGCTATTTACCATTGTGATCATATGGCTAAGTGTAAGCCAAAGCACCTTGCCACTACCCAGCATTGTGAGTGATAACCATATGGCTTTAAACAAGAAGGGAAAAGACCACAGTTCTATTGTGCAAAGATACTTTATGTATTAAATTTTTATCATTGTAAAGTTGAAAAATCATAAGTTAAATTATAAGTTGGGGCCCACTGAGCATATATACATATATATATATGTATGTATATATATATATATAATGTATATGTATACATAAATGAGAGAGAGCCTATATACATGAAAATCTATTTTAACTTTGAAGCCCCTTTTATATTTATCTGTGTTTTGTTGCTTGAATATGAATTTTCCCATCTGTTGGTTTTGTGGAGCATCTTTCTTGGTGTTGAAGTTTCTCATATGTTCTAAAATTTTTATATATGATTTTATCTTCTTTGAATATGGGAAATATATTCTGCAGAAGACCTGAATAAGAATTGAATTATGACAGCCTCACTGGAAGTGGTTTCCAGAGAGGCCTCTGCCTCAGTTTTAAGATTCACTGCTTCAAAACTAGCATCTGCATCCTTTTATTGGCTGTAAATGTATATAGTTCAAGGGTGGGTTATGTAATTAATTATCTATAATACCCTAATACAACCAACAGAGACTTTTTAGTAGCTATTTGATTTCTGGTTCTGGATTTCATTTGGACAACTAAAGTCCAGCTCCTTGCCCTTTACCAAGTGTGTGGCCTTGATATAAAGCCCAAGGCATGCTAACCAAGTATCTAATGATGCTTAGGTTTCAGAGATTTACTTACATAGGATTCTTCTATAAGCCAAGAAATTATCTAAATATGTTTATACACAGTCATGATTTTGGTAAAATTAAAAAAATAGGTTTTTAAGGAAAACATTATAATTATTTAAGTTTTAGGTCCTAGAAAACTCAAACTTGTTCATACTGATAATTTGTGAGATATTACAGAGCAATATCCCAAGAAATTATATCTAGAATTCAGTTCCTTCAAACTCTGTGAAAGCTGAATGATGACCAACTGTTATAGCTATGATTTTTAGCATCATTTCCAACATCTCACAATAGGCTTTTTTATAATTCCTGGCTTAACTCTATATGCATTACAATTAATATGGTTAAGCATTGTGTCCATTCGAAGTGGTATAGGGTATACTTCCTCCTTTGTCTACCATCTTTGCCAGATATACCTATAACAATGATTTATATAGGACTTCTTAACAACAGACACTTCATAATGATCTCAGTATACACAAGTGTATTAGAATGTCAGGCATCATAAACAGAAGAAAAAAAAAACCAATTAATGATCTTTGACTTTAAGAAATTCATAAATAATGGAGATTATAAAATAATATGCACAAATATTTTTTACATTTTATTTTTTATGTGTATGAATGCACTGTCTGCATGCAGGTCTGTGCACCCAAGTCATGAAATGCCACGGAGGTTAGAAGAGGGTGTCGGATTCCCCTGGAATTGGAGTTAAAGATGGTTCTCAGACGCCATGTGGGTGCTGGGGATCGAACCCGGTGCACAAAATATTTTTAAATACCAAAGTATACAAAAGTATTTTTTAAGATGTTAATTGCCATGAGCCAACTACCTCTGGTGTGCAATAAGGATTAACTAAGAGACAAGGAATCATTTGCATGAATTTTTTAAATATCTATGATGTCAGTTGGCATTCTAATCACCAAACTATAACTTTTTGCATATGATATGATATTATACTTAAGAGATGCCAAAAATTCCACCAGAAAACTCCTAGAAATTATTAACACTTTCTGTAAAGTGGAAGTTTACAAAATTAATCTAAAAAGTCAGCACCCTTTCTTTATACCCATTACATGCAATTGGGGAATGAGTTAATGGAAAACTTCCCATTCATGATAGTCTCAAAAAAGTAAAATGTTTGAACTCATTCATAAAAATATACAGGCCAATCATTTATAATGAATAAGAATGATTATTCAGAGCCAAATTACCTATAGTAAGGATAAAGAATGTCAGAGTGGGAAAAAATTTTGTGTCAACAAGATTATCAGTCTATGAAAAAATTAAGGATAATAAAGTTTAGGCACTGGTACCAGATTATAGATCTCTCCTTTTGTGTTTTATTTTACAATATAAGAATTGGAAAAAAAAGTCATTTGGGTAAATAGAAATGTATCTTTAGCTTGCTTCCTGCATCTAAACTTATTTGGGTTTTTTTTTTCTTTTTCTTTTTTTAATTATTTTTTAAGGGATTCACAATATAAGAGCACAGTAAACTTCTGCCACAAACAGTAAACTTCTGCCTCAAAAAAATTTTACAAAGACTGATAAAAATATGCAAGACATGTATGGCATTGTACATGAGCTCTAGCGGTGTTGGGGACAAAGAAGGGGGAATGGGTCTAAATTTGATTGAGAAATGTTGTTTGAAATACACAAAACTTAAATAAAAATAGTTTCATGGGAAAACAACCCTCTCAATAAGTGTGAAATCATGGGTGGCACTATAAACTCAGTCAAATTCACATAGTTGAAAAGGACATAGATCTGAGAGAAAATCCTCTCTCAGTCATCTCTTGACAAATGGAATTTCTTACCATGTGCTTAATATAGCATCTTGTATTTACAGAGAAGCATATCATATTCCACTCATAAAAAAGTTCTTCATTCCTCCACAGCTGCTCAGACCCAGAAAATGTGTATCTGAGAGATGTCCAATCCTTGGGGACACATCTCAGTTTGAACCTCTACACCTAGGACTCGAGGAACACAGTGAATGAAATGAGGGTTGTGTGAGGGAAACGAGTGCATCTGTAAATTCCGACTAGGAAGTTTCCTTATACAATAGAGTGTAATGCACACAGAAAGCCACAACAGACCCAGTTTAAAAGAATGGAAACCCCCAGATTTGTGTCCCTAGATGGGACTCCTGTATTAATCCTCATCCATCAGCGGCTCAGGGATCATTGTGGAAGAGGGGGAGAAAAGAATGCAAGATCCATGGCTGGTTCGTGAACACAGGTTATCAGAGGCTTTCAGACTCCTGGAAGCTTGCACAGGTGAACTTGTCACAAGGATGGTACAGGCACAGGACCAATGCCAACTCAGACCATGTCCCTGAGTGGAGCAAGAGAAATGGGTGGTGGGCTGGCCCTGGACTGAGAACTACTGGAGACTGTTACTGCTGGGTGATTGAGAATATGCCATGCTTAAGATTTCTAGATATGTTGACTAGACTCCAGTTGATTTATCTGCACAGAGGGATATCTGGGTTCAAAAGCTGGAATGAATGGGACTTAACATGGGTGGTATGATGCATGAGTTCTGATGGAGAGTTGGGGGAATGGAGGGTACCAATAATTTAAATGGGAGCCATTGTACACATGAAATGTACAAATGCACAATAAAAATAAAAGCAAAAAAGAAATTTTGTTTAATATAAACTTTGAAAATGGTATTTTAAAGCAAACTGTCACTTTGACAAATTAGTATGACTTATTAAGATAAATATGCATAGAGACCTTTTCAGGGATTTTTTAAAACTCGAAAACAACTTCAAATCACATTTATTTCCATTATGAACATTTAAGAATTTACATGCATATTTTGTTTGACTTTTTTTCTCCATGTTTAGGAGATTTTAAAATGTTTCCTGGAATCTCAAGATAGGTTCACAAAGTGGCTGGATACACAAATAGGGTAATTTTACAGTTACAATAAGAGTATTTTGACAGAGAAATCAGAACTCTGGGCTGTTATTATTTATACACAGAGAGAAAAGTTGCTCCATATGGCATGTGGATTGCTTCCATACTCACAATAGACAATTTAGAAATGACAAGAATAAATTTTAAAAGACTTGATTTTTTTTCCTGAAGGCAATTTTCTCTCTTAGAAGGACAGAATAAAACATTTCCAGTAAAATCAATAACATACTGTATCCAGAGAAAATTCAAAGATAAAAAAATAATGTTACCATGATGATTTTCCACAACAGTAGAAAATTAAGTTCCAGTGTGTACAGAATATAGGAGTTTGAGTGAGTTCACTAAAACTCCTGCTAAATTTACATCCCCATTTTGGGGTAGGAGCGTGGTGGAAACTTACTCCAACTCTACTGTTATTACTTGGGAAGGTTGTGACCTAATTATGTTTAAATATATCTGCTATAGAGTTGCCCTAAGATGTGAAGGAGCTCTGTGCTGGATAGCTTTAGTGTCAACTTGACACACCTGGGTTGAGGGAGCCTCAAGTGGAGAATTGGCTCCATTGGACTGGCCTGAGGCCACATCTGTGGAGTATTGTCTTGACTGTTGAGCAGTGTGGGAGGACCCAGCCCACTACGGGTGGTGCCACCCTGGGCAGGTTGTTGTGCACTGTATAAGAGGGCAGGCTGGGCATGGGCCAGGGGAGCAAGCCAGTAAGCAGCATTCCTCCATGGCCTGTGCTTCAGCTCCTGCCTCCACAGTTCCTCCCACAACTCAGTTCCTGCCCTGAGTTCCTGTCTTGGGCTCCCTAAGTGATGAACTGTGACCCAGGATGTAAGCTGAATAAACCCTTTTCTCCCCAAGTTGGTGTCAGTCAGAGTGTTTTGTCACAGCAATTGAAGAGAAACTAGAACAAACTCACTCCACTTCATGTCCTGTACTGTTTTCGGACTCTCCAGAGAATTTCCATCAGCAAATAGGCATTCATGAAATGTGGCTGCCTGACCTTAAACTATTCACCCTTTATAACCATAAACAACATATATTCCTTTTCCTTATATAATATTCTGTTTTATTTAATGAAAATGAACTATGACAGAATGAATGTTTAGTTTAGAATACAGACTAGAATCAGTTAAATCCAGATGTGAATCCAGTTGTTCAATTTATGGTTTGGCCTTCAGCAAGTTGCTTAAATTCACAGGTTCTCTGTTCTCTCACATGTTTATACTATCTATTTTACACATATAAAAACACTGCATTATATAATGTAAGTATAATTTAATTTTTAATTTTTTAATTTAAATTTTCAATTAAAATTAATAATAAAATATATTTAATACACTCACCTTCTTCTGGACTACTGACCTGCCAGACACAGACTAGCCCTCCTTTGATAAGTATTTTGTACACTAATTACCATAGAATCTTTTTGCAACAGATAGAGGATATTGCAGAGTTCCACAACTGGTCACAAAAAGAGAATATGTGTCTGAGAGACACCCAGCCCTAGATGACATATGTACAGTGGGACATCTATAACTACGGTTCATGGAATATATGGAACAGGTAGTACCTAGAATACTAGTGCATCCCGCAACTCACATCAGTGTAGCTTACAGAGTGCTATGCAAACAGAAGGCCACGACTGGATAAGTTTTAGGAATAAGAGACTGCAAAGTGTGTGTCCATGTATAGCACTCCTATATTAAACTTCACGCACCCATAGCTCAGGGACTACTTTAGAAGAAGGGACAGAAAGATTTTAAGAACCAGGTTGGTCCATGAACATAGGGAATCATAGGCTTTCAGGCTATTGGAAACTTGTTCATGTGAACTTGTGGCAATGGTGACATCAAGCACAAGACCCATGAAACTCAATCAGACAAGGGCTCAGAGTGGTGCAATAGTAATAGGCAGCTGGCCAGGACTAGCCTGGGAAATGTTGATGACCGATTACTGCTGGGTGAGGGACAGTAAATCTTCCTTAAGATTTCTAGATAGGCTGACTTAACTCCAGTGGATGAACTTGCACCAAAGGATATTTGGGTACAAAAGCTTGACTGGGTAGGACTTAACATATGTGACAGAATGCATGAGGTACAGTGGAGGGGTGTGTGGTGGCATGGATGGAAGAGGGATCTATATTTTACTAACAACTATTGAATGAAATTCACAAAAGCTCAATAAACTATTTTAAATATGTATTTATATATAACATATATTTATAGTCATTTCTTAGAGCCTTGAATGAGAGACTCTAAAGGTTTGCAACATATTTTCCTCATTCCCTCATAAATGAAACATGTATAGAATTTGAATTTAAAAAAATACTTTTTTTGGTCAGCTAATTCTAGAGCCCATTAAGGGATTCACATTATAACAGCATAGTTGCCTTCAGATAAAAAAGAAATAAAACATTAACTTTGCTCAGCTTGCTTTTCAATTGTGGATTTGTAGTAGCATTCACATATGAGCAATACCATTCATCGTTTGTTTTTCTGGGACTGTTATTTTACTTGGCATAATGGCTTCTAGTTCCATCCATTTGCCTGCAAAGTTCATGATGTCATCTTTCTTTACCACTACACAGAAGTCCATTGTACAGATGTACCACATTTTCTTTATCCATTCATCAGTTGAGGGGCATTTGGGTTGCTTTCAGCTCTTTGCTATTGTGAAGAGAGTTGCAATAAACATAGATGTGTATGCTTCTGTGGTAGGATGAGTTTTATTGGTATATATCCAGGAGTGGTATGACTGGTCAGGTGGTAGGCTCATATTGAGTCTTTAAGGGCTCTCCACACTATTTTCCATAGGGGTTGTATGAGTTCACATTCCCACCAACAATGAATGAGTATTCTCCTTTCCCCACAACCTCTCCAGCATTTGGTAGCCTTTGTTTTCTTGATAACAGCTAGTCTTACTAGAGTAAGATGAAATCTCAAGGTGATTTTAGTAAGTGAATATATTTTATTAAACATATATTCAGAAAGGAAGAACAGATTATTCCAAGATCCTTCAAACATCAATGTTAACACAGAGTGGTAGGAGAATTTCTGAGTCCAGGGCATTTTCTAACTTCTGATTTGGTTGGATACATGTAAGACTATGTATGGAAAGATGGATTATTTATAGCTGTGTATGGTGGAATTTTGTATTCAGCAAAATAAAGGTGATTTGTATAAACATTAATTAGTTTAACTCACAGATGGCTATAATCTCTTCTCTTTACAGAGACTAATTGGGAGTGTACAGCTTCACATTTCTACTGCAACAGAAGTAGTACTTATGTTCCTTTATGAATCAAATAACAGATAATTACATATATGAAAATGGTCTTATAATGTCAGAAGCCCCATTGGGGACAAGTTATCAAGTTGTATTTCACTTCAGTTACAAATATCCCTTGTAGTAGATAGACATGTAATAATGGGTTAGCTTTTTTCTCTAATTCTCTTTCCAGTAATAAGGAATATCCCTAAACAGGATTAACCTATCACAGAAGAAATATTTATATCTCTAGAAACACAAGATTGCATAGGACTGGAGTTCATCTAGAGAAACAGGTTTAATTCTCCATACTAATATGTCTAAACTTCCTTTCAAATCTTCAGATGCAGCTGAATTGAATATATACTCTTATAATTGGATTATTCAGCATGTGTCCCAGAGAAAAGAGGAGGGCCTGAATGTGATGAATTCGCAGGTCTGAATGTAGTGAATTCACTCAGAGTCTTATTCAAAATCACTTTCTAACTAGTTCTCCTGGGAGTAGTCTCCTAGTGGGTCTCTATAATTTTTGGCTTATCTATCATCAGTCCACTTTCTATATTGCTCACAATTTTTCTCCAACAGGTTTTCTACTGCCTTTAATGATGAAGTCTAAAAATTTTAATGTGGTATAACAAGGTTTGTGTTGGATATCTTTAACCTTCAGTTTAATCTCTTATCATTTTTATCTACAAATTTTATTGTTCTTCTTGAATATACTTTTATATCAAAACCCATGAATTGGTCCTGAAACTTAGCATAGTCACTGTAGAATTTTATTATTTTGCTACTGGATTTCTAATGTCACCTTCAAAATGGTCTTCCTTCTCCCATCCTTGACTCTGTTCAATTCATCGGTCAACCTGTAAAACATCTATCTGCTTCCCTTGGTCAAACGTCTCTCATGGAATCCCTTTTCCTCTAGAACAAGGGGGAAGCTCTACTTAGATTGGTTCATAGGGCCTTTTTTTACATATTAAGTTACATCACTGACTATCAGTGTTCTAGCCATGTGTATGGCTATATTTCCCATCATTCACTGTAGCTCTTGCATATAATACAATAAGGATGTTTTAAATAAATAAATGACTATATGAACGAATTATTCTTTCTGTTGTGTAATTTCAAAAGTCAAGGTTTGTGAAAAGAGAAGAGTTGGTTAGGGCTACTTGCAATGTTTTATTCCTAGAACAAAATTCATGCCTTGTCCATCTTCCTCTGATGATCTTTTCCAGTATTTTTAAAAGAGCAATATTTTGTGTATTATTTTTATTTTATGTATATGAGTGCATTTCCTACATGTAAGAGTATATGTGTTGCCGGGCTTGGTGGCGCACGCCTCTAATCCTAGCACTTGGGAGGCAGAGGCAGGTGGATCTTTGTGAGTTCAAGGCCAGCCTGGTCTACAGAGCGAGTTCCAGGACAGCTGGGGCTACGGGAGCCCTGTCTCGAAAGACAAAAAAAAAAAAAAAAAAAAAGCGATGGGCTATATGTGTTGTGCAGTGCCAACAGAGGTCAGAAGAGGACGCCCTACTCCCCTAGAACTGGAGTTACCAACGGTTGTTAGTGGCTATGCCCATGCTGAGAATTGAACTCAGTTCCTCTGCAGGAGCAGCCAGCCAGTGCTCTCAGTGCTCTTAACAATGGAACCGTCTTGCAAGCCCATTTATTTTCCATTCCCAAACTCTAAATGAACTTTCTGATTTTGTTGGTGCTGGGATTTTAACTCATCTTCTCTTGCATGCTGCTCACATGCTGCAGCCCTTCTAATTACATTTACATTTGGGCTTTTACTCTCACAGCTATATACCATCTAATGCATATCTAAAAGATTTAAGTTGGACATAGTGGCTGCTACAATCTTCTTGAATACTGTTGGCAAAGTTTACCCAGGGTGAAGTAGGTTTTTTTTTTTTAATTTTTATTGAGCACATTTCATACAACATTTCTTAATCAAATTTAGTCTCATTCCCACATCCATGACCTCTACTCACGCCCACCCACCCCCTGCCAGAGATCATGGATTCTGTCATAGATGCTATGTCCTATTTTGCATCTTTTTCTCAGTCTTTGATAACCTTTTTGATGCACAAGTTTACGGTTTTGGTCAGTTCTTTCAATAGGTTTCTCTTTCTCTTTTTTTGTTCCCTTTAATTTTATGTTATTCCAAAATATGCATATATACAATCCACACATAAATCAAAATTACAAAATCTAAAAATAAACTATAGGTTAATTCCAAAACACATTTAGAGATTCACATTTTAACAGTAAAGTTGCATGAAGGTAAAAAGAAGTGTAACTTTGCATTCTTCTACCCATATATGGTAATTACAATGTGTGAACACAAGTGGTAGGTCTCATTAAGAGATTCACATTATAGTAGCACAGTTGCTTTCAGATACAATGAAATATAATAATAAATTTGCTCAGTTTGACTGCCAACTGGGGATTTGGTGTTAGCATCCACAAATGAGGGAATCCATTCACCTTTTATTTTTTTTTTTCTGGGACTGTGTTATTAACTAGTATAATAGCTTCAAGTTCTATCCATTTACCTGCAAAGTTCATGATGTCATCTTTCTTTACTACTGTGTAGAACTCCATTGTGTAGATGTACCACATTTTGGTTATCTAGTCATCAGTTGAGGGGCCTTTGGGTTGGTTTAAGCTCTTTGCTATTGTGAAGAGAGCTGCAATAAATATATCTGTGCATGCATCTTTGTGGTAGGATGGGTCTTGTGGTTATATACCCAGGAGTGGTATGGCTGGATCAAATGGTAGACTCATTTTAAGTCTTTTAAGGGTTCTCCACAATGCTTTGCACAGTGGTTGTACCAGTTTAAATTCCCACCAGCAGTGGATGCGTGTTCCCCTTTCCCCACACCCTCTGTTTGTAGCCTTCTGAAAAGTTTGAGTAGTAATGGTTGTAAGACCTCTTTAAATGTTTTATAGAATTCTGCTGTGAAACCATCTGGGCCTGGGCATTTTTTAGTTGGGAAGATTTTTATTATATCTTCATTTTCCTCAAGTATTATGCATCTGTTTAAGCTGTCAATCTCTTCTTGGTTAAGCTTTGGTGAATCCAGGATTTCAGATATTCATCCATTTCTCTTAGGTTTTCAAATTTAGTAGAGTATACGTTTTTGAAGTGTTCTCCTATGATTGTCTGGATCTTTTCTTTATCTGCTGTGATGTTTCCCCTTTCATCATGAGTGTTATTGGTTTGGAGTTGCTCTTTCTTTCTTTTGGCCTACTGGGCTAGAGTTCTGTCTATTTTGTTTATCTTTTCAAAGAACAAACTTTTGGATTCATTGATACTGATTTTTTTTTTGTATTGTTTTCTTTGTTTCTATTTCATTGATTTCTGCTCTGACTTTTGTTATTTCTTCCTGTCTGTTGCATTTAGGGTTCATTTGTTGTTGTCTCTCAAGTGTTTTTAGCTGCAGTGTTAGATCATTTATATGTTCTCTTTCTGTTTTTTTTAAATATGGGCACTAAGGGCTATAAATTTCCCTCTTAGGACTGACTTTAATATATCCCACAGGTTTCATTGTGTTGTATTATCATTTTTGTTTAGCTCCAAGAATGCTTTTATTTCATTCTTTATTTCTTCCCTGACCCACTCATTATTCAGGATTGTGTTGCTTAGTCTCCATGTGTTCTTATAGTTACTAGAGCTTAGCCTGGTGTTAATATTGAGCTTTATTGTACTGTGGTCTGATAGAATGCATGGAATAATTTTAATCCTTTTGTATTTGTTGATATTTCTTTTGTGTCCCAGTATGTGATCGATTTTGGAGAATGTTCCATGGGGCACTGAGTAGAAAGTATATTCTCTGGTGTATGGGTGGAATATTCTGTAGATATTGTGAGGTCCATTTGGTGTATTGTATTGTTCAGTTCTGATGTCTTTCTGTTTACTTTTTGTCCAGTTGACCTATCCAAGGGACTCAGTGGGGTACTAAAGTCCCTTACTATTAGCGTGCTGGGATTAATCTATGTCTTGAGGTCCTGAAGGATTGTGTTTATATAGTTTGGTGCACCAGAGTGTTGTGCATAAACATTTAAGACTGTGAAATCTTCCTTGTTAATTGCTCCATTGATAAGGATATAATGGCTCTCTTTGTCTTTTCTGATTAATTTTAATCTGAGGTATTTTTTGTCTGATATTAGAATAGCCACTCTTGCTTGCTTTTTGGTACCATTTGCTTAGAATATTTTTTCCATCCTTTCACTCTAAGGTGGTGTCTGTCCTTGATGGTGAGATGGGTTTCTTGTAGGGAGCATATAGATGGATTCTGTTTCCTAATCCATTCTTCCAGTCTACGTCTTTTGATTGGGGAGTTTAGACCATTAATATTTAAGGTTATTATTGAGAGATGTGTGTTGTTGCCTTTCAACTTATTTTTTGTCTGCATTCTTGGTCTAGGTATTTACCCTGTTATGCTTTTGGTAATTTCTCTCTTGGGTTGCTTAAGGATAGTTGCTCCTTTCCTCTGTACTTTGAATTGCTTCAAGTATTTTCTGAAGTGTTGGTTTTTTTGACATGTGATCTTTCATTTTGTTTATGTCATGAAAGATTTTTCTTTTGCCTTCAACTGTCATTGATATTTTTGATGGGTATAGTAATCTGGGTTGACATCTAAAGTCATTTAGCACTGGGAATACTTTGGTCCATGTTCTTCCAGCTTTCATAGTTTGCACTGAGAAGTCAGCTATGATTCTAATAGGCCTCTCCTTATATGTAACTTATTGTTTTTCTCTTGTGGCTTTCAATATTTTGTCCTTGTTTTGAGCATCTAGTGTTTTAACTATTATATGGTGTGGGGAATTTCTTTTCTGGTCTTGTCTATTTGGTGTTCTATGTGCTTCTTGTGTTGGGCTGGATGGATAGCACAGCCATTAAAGGCTAAGGCTAACAACCAAAAAATGAAAGAATTTCTTTTCCACACTAGATTCAGTAGAACAGCCAGCATCAGCTAACTACTCAGGAACCTGTCCATGTTCTATAAGTACATTTCCACTTAAAGACTAAATCTGAAAACATCTAACATTAGTTCAGTTCAACTACAGCCACAGGAAAGTGTTCAAATCCTGTTGATAATTATTTTGAGTTTAAAAAAGGATTAAAAACATCCAAACTACATAGGAATTTTTATATTAAATGTTTAAATAGTATAAACCATCTAAATCAAGTTCTCTGTGTTCAATGGTCTCCAGTGGTCTTGTGTTAAGGACTTTTAGGCTTTGCAAATTCTACATTCTCTGTGTCAACTGTTAACTTCTCCAATAGTATTTGTAAAAAGAAACACTAGGAAACATGTGAATGAATAAGCATAACTATGATTCAACAAAATATTACTTACAAATTTGCATGAGCTACAATGTACTAACTCCAAACTATTTGGGGCCATAATTCAAATTAAGTCATGTATTTTACTCAAAATCAAGTAGATGCTTACACAATAGAGCTAGGACAAAGATTTAGCAAATCAGGTATAATCTTTCCTGGAGTTCATCTACTTTCTATTTTCTTCCATTCATTTTTTTAAATAAATATGGATTATAACCGACTGAATTTATATGTAAATCAATAAGGAGTTGTGACTCTAAAGGTGTAGTACTCCGTTTCCATGGGTTCAATTGTTCACTCACCACTAAATTATAGGACAGAAGTGCCCTTGTATTTAGATAGCTAGCAGTTTAATTCTCTGGAAGGACAAAATTATAAATGATAGACTGTGTGGTTACTGTAGAAGCAAAATATCTTGCCAGTGTCCAATACAGTGAACATTCAAGTAGTACTCAGAATAAATGCTCAAATATGCCACTCGAAATGTTCTTACTTTGCACTTTTCTCCAACTTAAAGCAGTTTCTCTGTCACTTTCGTCCTGCACTGCTGTTTTAGGATATGTTCCAGAAACATGGTGAGGCCCCTTGAAGTTTTCAGAATACAGGAGGAAAGAATCTGAGACTTAGTAATTGTTTCTGAATGAGAACTATCTCTAGCCTGAGGGGCTCTCTTTCTTTCTGCATGGCCTCTGAAGTTAATTGATCAATTTATTAAATTGAAAGGAAAAGAAAGCACAACACGGGAATCCTAAAGTTCTTTATAACATAGCCTGAGGGCTACACGAAAGTCAGTTTACTGGACAACTTTCAGAATTCAAGGAAGGTAACTGCTTGTCTCACATCTGCTATGTCTTATGACAGGATTTCTTAATGACAGCTCCATATCAAGCTTCTCTCAAGTATATGAGATTTTAAGAGTCCAAAAGCTAAAAGAAATCATATACTTAGCAAAAAGATTGGCTTCATATTAAATACATTCTGCACTCAGGTAAGAAAATAATCATTTTCAGTTTCAGTGTTAGAACTGGTCAGTGTTCTTCAAAATCAAAATACAAGTTATGCTTTTCTACAAATGCAAGTTAAACTTCAATAAAAAGACTAAAGATGCCATGGGAATACTATTTAAAACAATATCATTTTGATCATAAAATCAGTGATTATTCATAATTTTGGAAAACTGTCTCTGATTGGTTGGGCAAGGGAGAAAAAACAAGTACTGTTTACTACCTACAGAGATACTTTGTGAATTAACAAATGTTTCATAGCTTTTGATCATAGCTAAACTGTTTTGGGCATGAAATAAAGTCACAGACCATATGACCATGGCAGCCTGAGGGAAATTTACTCTGTTTCTTAGCTTATTCTCAAGATTTAGCTTTGTAAACTGTCACTGGCTATTTTTGAGGTGTAAAGAAATAGAAAGAGAGAATTGAGCAAAAGTTCCTAGTTAAGTATCCCATTTGAGAACTCCTTATCTTATGTAGCAGATATAATGGAATGTATTATTCTTCAAGACATTGTAATAAATCAGAATGACTACATCCCCTCCAATCTTTCCCCATAGAAGCAGCTTTTATATACTTGAGTGACTGATCAATTTTCAGTGGGGTAGAGCCCATGCTTTGGTGTCCTTAGTAGCAAGGTAGCAAGGAATTGACCGAGATTAGAGGGTCTCAATTATCTGAGCAAGTATACTTTGTTTGCTCATTCAAATTTCCTTTGACTGACAGTTACAAGTTTCTGTGTAAGGTACAAAGAATTAAGAATTCTGTTTGATTCTAATTATCAGTTAAGTCTTCCATATTAAGGGTAATATTTCTATTTTTTTTATGTGTACGAATGTACTGTCTGCATGTAGGTTTGTGCACCCGTGTCATGCAATGCTACGGAGGTCAGAAGAGGGCATCAGATTCTCCTGGTAATATTACTATACATAGCTCATATTTTTTGAGTTTTATTTCTCAGTTTGTTTATAGCCCTTGCAGGCAAGAAGGGTACTATGGTATTTATGAGGTCAATAAAGACCTCAAACACTTTCTCAACTGGACTTCCTGTTTCTAATTACAGTATTATTTGTCCTTTATTCTACACCACTCTTGGAGTAATTTTCTGAACAAATAATTCGGTTTTTGACTTCTTCAATAGATGAAGGTGCTTTCACTACTTTCTTTCCTATTCAGTAAAGCACATTTTATGATAACTGAATGGCAGCCATAAGGACAATATCAGATGTATTTTATTTATTTTCAAAAAGTAACTGGAAAACACAGGGCTATGCTATTAGTAATTGTATTCATTTGTTAGAATTGCAATAATAAAGTGTCACATATGTAGCTTAAGCAACAAGAAAATATTTTCTTGACCCTCTAGAGAAAAGCAGTCTGTCATAAAGTTGTTAGAATCAATTTCTTGTAAGGGATTCTCTCCTTTCTTTGAAGATGGTAGTCTTCTTCCTGTGCTTTCACATAATCTGTATCCGAATCTATTGTTCTAAACAGTATTTGAATACACATGCCTTCATTCATAGCTACATATATAAAGTATGTGAATACATAAGATAGAGAAGTTTCAAACTCACCCCATAGTCCTCATTTTACGTTAATCCCTTCTTTAAAGGCTCTATCTCCAAATACATTAACATTCTGAAAAGCTGGGGTACAGATAGACATGAAATCTTCTCGTCAAAAACCTTGCAATTCAAATCTTAAAACTAACTATGGGAAAAGATTTGTGTGTTCCAACAGGACAAAATGTCACCAACTTAATGGCTGAGAAAGAAAAGATACAGCTTTGCATTGAGTAGGATGTACCAGAAAGTGCCAACTGAAAGGTTGACCCGTCTGAACAT